>WEDG01005676.1:0-111575 GCA_017591395.1 Schistocephalus solidus
AAGTGAGCAGCAAATGTAAAGACTTCATGCTCAATTGATTCCGTGCAGTTTTAGACCTGGATTAAATTCAGCAGTCCAATAAAAACCGGTTTTTTCGGCTCTCAGAGACATACCTCCTGACCAACTGGTCTCTTAGGTTCCATCTCCTAAGAAGTCGTCTGCCTTCCATTCTTTTCCAGACCTCCCTCGCCAGATTTCAACTGAGTTGTGACAAGTGGGTTCTTCCATGTTATAAAATACAGATCTCAAAAGAAAATAAAAATCTTTCTAAGTTAAGAGAGACAGAGAGAAAGTGAGTGAGAGAGAGAGAGAGAGAGAGAGAGAGAGAGAGAGAGAGAGAAAGAAAGAGAGAGATACTAGTCAAACATTTGTCCGCCTTGAACCCTTCTTAAATCAAAAAAAGGTATTTTGGGCCGGTAGATCGAAGTAATATTTTTACTACGCGGCCATTGGAAAAATAGTTTTTGAGGACAGTAAAAATTGGCGGCCTGAATAACCATAAGGACTTTTGTCTGAGGCGGTTCTGCTACTTCTTGTTATAATCGATGCGTCTCGAGCTTCTAGAATCACACCCATTGGCCCCTCACGTCGCTCAGCAATGTCCGGAGACGCGGTTCCTGTTTTGTAAGTCCTTCATGCTTTAATCGTTTGTACAGCTGCACGCCGACAGTTTTGTGGGCCCAAGATAGAGATTCCATCTTTGTTACGGTGGACTTGGGGGATGTTCAGAATAAAGAAGTCACAATTACACCTGAGAAATTTGTCTTCAGGTACGTTAAATTGCTCAAGTTCGCATTTGTCCAGCGGAAAAGCTGGAAGCCCCAAGGTTCACGATTACGCCGTAACTTTGGAATTCTCCGAACAGGTGGATGCTGATGTAAGTTTGCCACGCCCTTTTACCTTACCTTACATAGAAAGCCAAAGATATTTCTACTGACAGGGTTATTACCTACCGGATTCCCAAAAAAGAGGCAAAACCCTGGACACATTTCCTGAAAAACAAGAGCAAGCCACACTGGTTGAAAGTTGACTTTGCTCACTGGGTTGATGTGGACGATTCCGACTCAGAAGCTGAGGGTTTCGGTGGAGACGGCCGGAACTTCCAAGATATGCTGTCTATGATGGGCAATAACAAAGATTTCGAAGATGACGAGAACGATGCTGATGTGGATTCTGATGACGAAGGTAATTAGTTGTGTTGTTGCTTAACAATCGAAGACCTTCCTGACTTAGATGAGCCCACGAAAGTCGCCAACGGAGATGCTGCTCCCGTTGTAGAATCCTCGGATGCTTCAGCCAAAGACGCTGCCCCAGTTGCGAAGCCGATGGATGCTCCGGCCAAAGATGCCGACTCTGCTGAAGCTAAATCAAAAGGCGCCCCGACCAATGAAACCGCTCCAGTCGCAGCGGCCGAGGCATAACTCGAGCCCATATTCCCTTCTTAAGTGACTTTTTATACTGTTCTGTGGAGTCCATATTTCTTCGAATTCGATGGTCTCTGAGCGACAGCTGTAAGGCTACATCGCTTTGTACACACATGTCGTTATTGCGCAAGAACTGTTCTGCGTTTACTACCTAGCTTTCTTTTCACGAGTTTGGAAATCTCTGCCAAATTTCGTCTTCGTTCGTTGCCATTGTTCTGATTACCGTGTTTAGTCGAACCTTAACACAATGATAAGATTTCGATGGTGCCGCGTAGGTTTTCCTACTACCACTACCCGCAGACCGCAAGAAATGGCTTATCCGTTTCTTTTTAACCGTGTGAGCGTTTCCCCTTTAACTACCGGATGCTTTCCAGGTAGACCGTGGCCCATTTCCAACGTGTAAGTGTCCTTTTTTCGCGCGGACTTGGTCTCATATGTGGTCATGATCATATCTGGTTTGCCCTACTCCGGCGTCCCCTTGTGCCTAACTGCGGTATCCGTCCTTTTAGGCTGTTTCCAATGGCGGGGCCCCGATACCGTGCAATGAAGTATACTCGCGCCAAATTGTAGGCGTAGTGGCAATACGATTTGTCGTCTTGTTTGTCAACAGGATGTGTGGCGACTCGTAAGTAGGATAAAGCAGCTTGTTCCTGGCATTTGATATAGTAACTGGCCGATAGCCCGTGTTGAGAACGAGCTAGACTATCGCCATGCTGCTGATCATACGATTCCCACCTACATTGAAACAATTATTCTTAGTATGGATTCCACGACTGGTCCAGAAGCCGGATTGGCCAGGCTTTCAGTTGCTGGCGTTTGAAACGTTTCTCGGGGGCCAACATTCCAACCCTTATCGTCTTTACGGGTTTAAGAATCTGGCAATGTCACTTCTCAATCGCCACAGGTAATTTTTATTACGGAGTCACGCTGGTGTTATATGGTCACTATGGCCAAACCGGTTCTTTAGGCCTCGCGAGTAGATTGGTGGCCCTTGTCTTCATCATAGACCAGAGCCTTGTAGAATGGTCATTTAGTGTTGCCTTAGTTTTTGCCTGCAAAAGAGATCTAACTTTCGCTTTTTGGAGAATGTTAAGTTCTTATTTTCAGAGGTCCGTTGGGAGGTTAGATTTCTGGTGCGTGCTGGCGCTAAAACTAAGACAATGAGCACTGTAGAGCTTGGCTGTACGCCCTTCTCGGGCATTGTTCAAAAAGCTACTGAATCTTGGATTGGCTTTTGCACGTGTAATTAGGGTTGGGACATCGCGAGCGACGTCATCACATCTTAGGTCGGCGTGACACTGGTGACCTTTCGCGCGGAGTAGTTCATCGTGAGGTGCATTTGCGTAGCGTCTACCGAAATCCCTCCACCTACCAGGTTCTGATGGCAGGAGAGTATCGAGACGACTGGAGGCGGGCTCGGGACGGTGTCTGGCACATACGAATTATACACCGCACCATATGTCAGGCATTCCAGACGTAGGGGGTGGCTCGGGTCTCACGCGTGAAAGCGCCATAGAGGCCACTTTAGGGCAGAACCGTTTGAGTATGACCCAACATATGCGTGATAGCAACCACGAGGACCGTGTTATCGCATCATTTGGCGACCTTTGTAAGCTACTTCTAGCGCGTCGTCTCGGAGTGGTTTTCTCGGTGAAGGCCTATGGCTCTTCTGCAATTCACCAGTTGATTGTGGGAATCTGCCAGCCTTCTGGTACTGGGATTGGGCTCAGGGACGGAAATAACTGCAAAACACCCCTTCACGTTTGTCAAAAGTGATCTGGTCAGACACCAGGTTACCCTACCAAATGCGCTTTCCACTGTCGAGGGCGGATCATGTTTTGTCTCCGAGTTGGGTGTTAAGGTATGTTTTTATGTGACCTATGGACTGGTGCGGTGAGGTGTGGTGTTTGCGTTAGGTCTATGGTGTTTTATCGCGGGTATTCATGAAGCCGCTCATGGCCGAGTAAGTCCATGCGATGGTAGAATGTCCTTGGGCAGCGTGGACAGGTAGAAGGGGTGCGAATGGGGTACGTTGTGCCTCCCGATACTGGTTCTTCCGCCTCTATTCGATGGATTCGCGAGTGCCGATCAGGCTGGTGCGTGATGCGGATGTGCGGTGACAGTGATTCCAGGATGGGACTGGCTGTTGAGCTGTCGGCGCTGGTACTAGTAGAGTTGGTAGTGCTGGTGGTGCAGCAAATTTTTAGGCTTAGGGGTAGTTATGGCGTGACGACCTTGCGGGAATTCCGTTGTCGTGGTTATACGTGACCGATTGGACGCACGCACCGTTTGCATGTCCTCAAGCATTGTAAGCAGACGAGGTGTGTGTGATGGATATGTCAGGACTACAGGCACTGATTCACCGGCTTGGATAGAGGCACGTCATTCATCCTCGCACTGTGGTTGCTAAATTTCAGTTGTATCTGCCCTAGCATGACGTGGGTCCTGGGGACGCCGGTTATTTGTAAGATTTCAGTGTCTGGGATCCTTTCCTGCCACCTCGCTGTCAGTCGAAGTGAAAATATTTGAGTCATCTTGCTTGGCATTTGCAAATAGTTCATGTCTCCGCATCGTACAAGAGCGTTGCCAGGATAACAGCCATGTACACCTTCAGTTTTGAGTCGAATAGAATGTTGCGACGATTCCAAAATAAATGTTTTAGCCTGCCACAGACTTCGCTGGCCTTGGAGACCAGAATATATATTTTTGATGTCTCCTGAAATCGTTCTCCCAATGCATTCGAATTTTGCAACTGATGTGAGGTAAGTTCTACTAATATTTATACAGATTTTCGGTGTAGGCAGCATTTGTGGCCAGTCGGTGCATGACCACCCTCTTCTCTGGGTTGATGGTAAAACCAAAGTTGGAGCAGCTGGAGGCGAAGTGATCAACACTCCACTGCATGTCCTTGTATGTTGTGGTAGTTAGCGCGCATTAATCTGCAGACAATAAGTTTGGAACGATGTCCTTGTGTGCCACCGAATGTGCCCTCAGACGACGGATGTTGAGAAGTTTTCCCTCGGTTCGGTGGTTGATGGCAATCACCGACCGCTCCTCACTGGAGGTGCCAATCAGGATAGCGGCGAACGTGAGACTGAATAGAGTAGGGGCGAACGACTCAGATATTCGTCTGCTTTCAGTAATACGAGCTAGAATTTTAGCTTGACGTTGTCTTACCGTTTGAACGAGTCACTACGTATATCCGTATTTCGGCCTGATTTCACAGAGTCCATTGTGACTCCCTTTGTCAAAGGTCTTCGTTGGATCGACAAAAGTGATATGAAGGTTGACTGTTTTTTCCTAGCACTTTTCCTGCAGTTGGCGGACCGCGAAGATCACGTACGTTGTTCCGTGATGTTTCCGGCTTCCGTACTGCGTTTCTGAAGGAAGTCCCTGCTCCATATGCGCATTTATATGGTTGAGTAGAAGCCAGGTTAAGATTTTTCCTATGAAGTTGAGAAGGAAGATGCGTCTGTGGTTATCACTTACTTGCCAGTTCCCTGTGAGTTTGTAAATATGCGATTTGGTGGCATCCTTGAAGTCGTGGAAGATGTAACTTTGTCTCTAAATCTCCTGGAATAGCGTGGTAGGAAATGTCTGGCGTCGTTTACCAGAGCTGGTGTAGTTGTGGACAGGGCAAAACTTCGGATAAACCGGGAGATTACTCTGGACGCGAATGTCTGAGCATACTGCTGCGGTGAGGAGGAAATACGCTAGTTCTCAGGAACAAGCTCACTCAACGGGGCTGGCCATACTTTCAAGTTTCACGAGGCCAAAATCCTCGCAAGAGTTGATACCCACGTGAGCCGCGAGTTGCTCAAGTCATGGTTCTCCGGCCTATAGTCCATCAAAAAGCGCAGCGACCTCTCGTTCCCATGTTCTGTGCTGCGGGACCACCTGAGCAGGGGAATCAGTCAGGTGGGGAGGTCGAAGGTGACCAACATCTTCACTGACAGTGAGTCAAATAGCTGGGTGATTATCACGCCAACATCCAACATGCATGATTCAATCACGGACATTAATGACTCGGACATGGACGGCTATGCCAGCCTCGCATGAATTTTGACCCCAGTGATCACTCTCATTAAACAAATCCTGGTACTAAGGGCGGACGCAACCGCTGTCTGCCCTCACGGTGGAGCGCCACAACGTCCACTTTGCAGCAGACCATTTCCAGGACGACCAGAGCCGTCCTCCGTTCCGATGGCTTAAAGTAGAACGAACAATTCAGGCTGCCAGAGTAACACTGCTCGATCTATCAGCGTGTGGGGAAGCAGGTGGATGGGGGAGAGGGGTGGCTTTTGTTGTAGCTTTGCTACGTGGGATTTTGTGTCAATATGCGGCGGTCAGTTTGCCAAGGGTGTGTTTTACTGGCAGTCATAGGACACATTTTCTAGGCTCTTCCGCCGCGACGAAATAAGGAATGCTGCCTCTAAAGAGAACTGCTTAGTCATCCCACACAGCTGTCAGATTACAGTTAGAGGAAAGAAGATCCGAATTAGCTCAGGCCGCCTACACGATTGCATGTCGTCCTCTCGTTAGGAATTTTTCTGGCTATGGGCGGTTACCGGGGTGTGATCGTCAAGCTGAGCACGGTTTCGTAGAGCCGTAAATGAGAGCTGGTACCGGGACTAGGCGAGGCATAAAAATCCACTGGGTTCACAAATGCATCTGGTGGGGACCTTCACTGTACTGAGTATGAGTAACTGCTACTACCCTAGTCGTGCCTGCACAAACAGACCCACTTGTTGTCACCTATGCTACATCTTCGTATGTTGCAACTGTCGATAGTGTACGTGTCTAAGCGTATAGTCGTCAATTCAAGGTTGTGCAAAGTTCATTCAACCACGCCGACGAAACTTGGGTGACCCTACGCCTAAAATGTGGGTCCTAGCTCACGGTACTCCGTACATCACCCTCCCTCCTAGCTACCTATGAGCATAGTATACTCTTAGAATAGCCGCACTTCAGCACAGGTCAATTTATCCAAACAAAACGACTAACATTGTCAAAAAATCACCGAGTTACTGACGTTTGTCCCACAAACGAGGTCTATTCCTCTGCAATCACGTGTTTACGTGCCATGGTCACTTGACATTTAGACTTATATTATTCTTCATACCACATTTATGGAAATCCGGTTTAAAAAATCCAAGCCAAGGTCAGCTTTACGGTGCATGCGGACAAGAACCTTGAAGGTTTTGGTACCAAGCCTCCACCGAGCATCGTTCACCCAGCTGCTGAAGGCCAAGTTTACTTGTGCGAGTATAGTCCGCCAGTATTTTTGCCACGCCGTCAGTAAGGTGACAGGTTTTCCAGCGTTTCATGTTGATTGTGATGGAAGGCGGTGCCTACAAGCAAATGGCTTTGGTTGGCGGAGCTCAGCTATACTTTTACCATTCACTCATTGAGCATTAGGAATTATAAGACAGCCTACGTTTTTGACTTGAGGTTCACCCAAAGGAAGCGATTGGTCAATCACGTCAATCGAATAGGTAGGGATGGGTGTTGTGCTAGCCGGCAGCTGGTGTGAGGGACCGTTGGAAACGAGAGCTTTTGACAAGGTATCACTAGTACTATAGCCTGTCGTTGACCGGCTCCCATCCAAATTATGATCGGTCCGTCCCTTTGGATAGGCTGGCACGTACATCAAGCCTAGTAGTTATACCACTTAGGAAAGGATTGAACTTCAATTTAGGATACCTGCCTTCCCGGAAGCATGATTTCGTATTCTGAAGTTTATCTTGCGTTGGTAAAGAGCAGAGCCGAGGAAGGACGAATTTTGGCTGTTATACTGTTTGGAAGACACCCATCTTCCATTTTTTTATATTTCTGACGACAACCGACAACATGACGAGCGCGTAGCTCAGGGCCTGATAACCAAAAGAGTGCATGTTTGAGCCTCACGTGCCTGAGGGTGGGTATGGCTGGCCGATGACGGCCAATAGGCCAGAAATGATCATTCAAGTCTCCCTTGTCTTTGGCAGTAATATCATTCTATTAGTAGAGATTGCCTTAAACACCTCCTGGTTTAATTACTTTGACCCACTTGTGAAAAACTTGGCGGCCTCGGTGGGATTCGAACCCACGCCAGCAAGGGGAAGGCTTTAGTACAGCCAACGCTCTAGCCAACTGAGCTACGAGGCCCCACCGGGAGCCGTGAGTTTAATCACACTTGGGTCAAGTTACCCGCCCAGCCTACTGCAACGTATGGAATCCACCAATTCTGATACAGTAAGCTGACTCCTGGTTTGTTTGCTCAAAGTTGTTTCTCTTCGCGTTTTGATTTACTTGGGTCCTACAGCAATGTGGCTGTTACAAGGAACCCGAATTAATATCCTCTTATAGCTTGCCCTGTTACAGTGGCACATTCAGAGTTTTCGGCACACTTATGAGGGTTGGTGTGTCAGTCAAAAACCGTAAACAAACCGGTGGTGTTGCTACTGTTGTTGGTGGTTTGTGACGCTCACGAGCCAGCCTATTCTACCACCTACCGCCACTGGACTCCAGCAGTTGATATCTGGCAAGGACGGCAGGTATTTCAGATGCAGTTTGATTCGGGTTCCCCGAAATAACCAGGGATGTAGTCACTATCAGGAATCGGGAGAAACGTTCTCACCAGAGGACGGCCTTTCGAGGCAACCGGGCGGATTAAAGCATGTCGAATGAAGATGGGACTACCAATAACGAAGTAAAGCATCCTGCTTAGGCACCAACGGAAATCATGAATCAAATCGGAACGCCGTATTCCGTCCCAAAACTCAGCCAGGTACGAGCGTGTCACTGCAGGCAACACAGAAATGAATCAAAGACCAGCGTCTTGCTAGCACCTTGCACCAGACACAATAGATGAGCCGGTTACTAACTAAGTCTGCCAAGCTTACTTCCCAATCTCAATCGGGACAAGGACACTAGGAGAGTAAATCTCCAGGGAGGCGTTGCCTGCATCGTTCAGAGGTGGATGGTATGAGATAACAAGCCCGCCATTGAGGTTTTTCATCATCTATTTCCAGGCATTTATACTTCCCTAAGTACCAAAGTTAGTACTTGACACGCGTTGAACGCCTTTAGGTCTTTTGGACTACGGATTGGGATAATAAAAACGTAGCCGGTTCTCCCATATGAGGAGTCGCACTGACAGCTGTGGAAGCTCGAACGGGTTTGCGTCTCAGAATGAGCAGTCAGGATCTCCAGTACTGTTGACATTGTACGAAGATTAGAAGCAGGGAATAAGAAGGCTATGAGCATCGCCGAAACCATTTATTTAATTCTTTGAGCTCTCAAGCTCATAGAACAGTCCATTGTCAGAGATAGAAGCGGCACCAAAACAAGCAAGAGTTATAGGGCGTAGGAAACAAGCGAACATCAGCAAAGCCAGTCTAGAAGTGGCCGTGCAGGGCTCCGTGCGCCAGCGCCAGATCGATATATCGATTGGCTAAGTTCTCATCGGTGGCCCAGGTTCCAATCCATTCGCGGCCTTTCTTTCTTCTGGCATGGGTAATTATCGCCATGGCTGCGATGTTAAATTCGTGACCCGTTTCATAGGTGTGGGTAAACCCTTGTGATAACACGTCACCTCGTTACACAGCCAGCTTAGGCTATCCGAGCAGTCGTCCAGTCTGGTTGTGCGATGGGATGACGGATTACCAAAAGTGATGGCCATGGAAATAAATACCCTCGCCAGCAGTAAGACAGGCTGCGAATTGATTGAAGCCTGGGTCTCCGATACAAATCAATCTGGCACCGGGGTACGGAGCCCTGTGTGGTCATTTCGGGACTGGCTTGGCTAATGTTTGCTTGGCTCCTACGCCTGGTAGCTTTTGCTCGTTTTGTCCCCGTTTTTATCTCTGACGGTGCACTGTTCTGCGAGTTGGAAAGTGCAGAAGTATAAAGAAATGGTTTCGGCGATGTCATAGCTCTCTTATTCCCTACTTATGGCTACACCTGGAATGCGAACATTTGCCTCAATACAATGGTTAATGACATATTTCAGTAGCTGCTTTCTCCGGTCGTCCCTTTGATTTTTTATTTTCGGGGCCAGATTTTTCAGCTTGGCAGTGGCAGGCTGAGCTAGTAGACTCTTCGGCGAGGTCCTTGAATGGCGCTTGCATGAAGTGAATCTTTATTACCATCTGTGGTCCCGGATCAGAAACGCTGGACTGTGTGTGGACGGCTGACATTAAAATGGGCCCGATGGGAATATCAAGAAAAACACAGGTAAGTGTAGGGAAGCAGAATATCACTTAATTCAAACTTCTAGACTGAACTTTCACAAAGATTTCGACCGCCAATTACAGCGAACGCCAGTTTCGGCCGGTGGACTACTAACTCTCATCAACTAAATAAGATCGGGGAGAGTCTTATTCTCCCTGACATGGAGTTATAAGCCCGATCTATGGGATCAGATGGCTTTCGTTCGGGGCGAACCTTACACTAATCTTCACAGTACAGGGTATTACCGAAGAAGACTGTTCGAGCGGCTTTTCCAATAAACATGTGAAGGCGTGCTAAACCTTAGCTATACTACAACCAGCAGTTTCACCTCTGTAATTCCCGTCTAAATCTTTGAAGCATAACTTTCCAAACATGATGGTTGTTGGCTCTTCCAAAGTCGTTCTTTAGGAATAATTGATGGTGACTAGATTCTAGCCCAAAGAAAAGCTAAATATCATAACTACGAGATACCAAACAGACTCACCATCCTACAATATAAAACCCCGAGGGGTAGTCTCGGTTATCGCAAACTTTTCCAGGTGTTAGGGTGGCAACACCCTCTCCTGTAGGTCAGGACTCAATTTCATTAATCATCGTGCCATTTAGCTAAGATGTAGATAAATTGTCAGAAGAAGTAGGGACCAGTAACATCAAACCCCCTGGCAGTCAACCTGTGGAGAGTTTGAAATTGACCCGGAAAATCTTGAATGTATCGACGTGGGCGTGAAGTTCTAGCTGATTTTTGTAAACCAGTGATTATACTTCTGACAAAAAACCATCATATCAACACCTAAAGGAACTTTTGAAGCTTTCTAAGGGTTTCTCTGTCGTCACACATCCCTATGCGACAGTGTGGACGGCTATAGTTTCAATCGCTCTGTAGTTGCCCACTTGGAAAACTAATTGCTCACTAGGATCTTCAGTTGCTCGGTTAGTTTTTAAAGAACTTCCACCGCGCAAAAAGCTGACCATCCCAAACCTTCCTCTCACTGGTATCAACTGAATTTATTCCTTGCTAAGCAGCAAAGCTCAGGGTCTGCATACGATATGATGCCTAACTATTCGTTTGACAGCTGGACAGTCATTTTTCAAGGTGAACTCAGTAGCACTAGTGCTCAAGCAAGGTTGGCAGCGTATAAGCTGTGTATGTATTAAAAAGATATGTGATCATTGAAACGAGAATTGTTTCGCTTGATTTTTTGGATTCACACTCGAACCTACCACCGCAGACAGCCACCGATGCGGATGAGGACTGCACCAGGAGTGTATTTGACATGCGATCACATGCACTTCTCATAATTATAAACTTTCGCATGAAAGTAAATGGTGAGGTGATGGTTGCTTGCCTGCTCGCAACCCAGGTACTCTGTCCAGGCATTATCGACACTAAATATGACTGAGAGGAGGTTACTGGGTGTGTAAATCGACTGTGTTCCCGATTCTCCTGATTGGCAGCTAACGCGGGTGCACCTCGCGAGAATTCCGGCGTCGTTAAACTTGAAGATGTGGCTGGGTTCCGTCAATTGAGCCGCGATCTGAGACCTAATGTCACTCCTTCTCACTGTTGCTGCATGCTTAGCCATTAGCCTCCAGAGTAAGTTTCCAGATTATCCGAATTAGTTGCTTTGACTGCAATTACACCAGCAAGGGACACAGTAGCGTTCTTAGTAAGCCGCTCACGTAAGTGATCGAGGACTGGTGCTGTGAAGATAGCACATATCCAAACAGAAATGAGCGCGCTGACCTATTAGCTTCCCGAAGCAAACAAGCTCCGTAAGCTTGGCAAAGGTCACGAGCAGGTAATCACCTACCAGGCTGAAGTCATCCAGCTGGGACTGGAAACGCAAACACGCATTCGAGTACGGTGCAGATAGCCCACCAACTGGGTCTAAATGATCAGTCATAGGCACTTCAATGAACCGAAGTTCAGATGACCATTGCCGACAAAGCAAGGGAGATTGGCCGCCCTTATCTTTATCGAAAATGCTCATTTTCTGTTGTCCGGCTGCTGGTGGGGCTCGAGCGTGAGTCCTAAGGCAGAACAGGACAAGTGAGTCCCGGAAACGATTGGCAAAGCTTCCATCCTCCAATGAAGCGAATTTCATCAGTGCCTCGCCACCTGTCATTCTCTGTTGCTGACAGGTGGTGTAGAACTGATAAGTTTCGTTTCCATGAAGTGCTCATGCTTCAGTTGCGCCGTCTACTCTCGTATGCTTATGTTTCCGGCCCCAATTGTGCCGGAAAATACGAGAAAAACTGGGATTGTCACTTCTGATTTGTTGGGCGTTATCAGCTATCCGTAATCTGATCCCACGCCAGAAGATCTAAAATTTTTAACCCGGTTCAGTTGAATATTGTAACATTGAATCTCATGATTTAGCCACAAACCTAATCCTGTCGGTTGTGGATGTAGTTATTCATTGCTCCGATTGCAGGAAGGGACTTCATAACTATCTGCGCCAATAAACACTAAGGATCGGTAATTTAATCAAAAGAGAGCGATAGCATTCCAATGCGGTAAATACCTATATAACAAATTTTCTCTCTTTTATAAGGCTAATGCGGAAAGGTACACACCAACTGAAAACCTTTCTTGCCTCAATGGAAAAAGCGAGAGTTAGCAGGCTTTTCTGAAGCAGTGGCGCACTCTTACTATGCCTGCATGCTGATTGGTCGGTAGTCTTTATTTCCCCGGCCGTTACTGGTTAGTGTCTATGGCAGCTCCACCAATAATTGCGCAAACACGTCCTTTCGGTCAAAAATATTTTAGCGAGCATAAGGTAACGGCGTCTCGTCTTTGATTCAATGAAAGAGTTTTTTGAGTGTCATGCCCGGTAGGCCACATTGCCAAGCGAAGGATCCGTTATGGTGAGCTCTCCTAGTGCTGCCGTTAAAGCATCGTTTAGCCATTTGCGAGGCGAGCTCTCGGCTAGAAGAAGTAATCATAATCCACATGTTATGTTACTAGATTCCTACTATGATTTGCCCGTAGACATCCAATAAACGTTTTGACGTTATTCCTTCGCTATCAAACTTAAACTGACCTATATGAAGGTGGATGATTGCAATAGCCTCAATTCAGAGCTAAAAACGGGAAGAGAATACTGTCGTTGGAGGAGCCTCTGTTCATCCGGTAAAAAAGCCTAATGAATATGGTACTGCAACGCTGCCGTGTATCTTCTCCCTAGAGGCCAAAAGGATAGTGAGAACAGTCATTAAAGGCAAAGTACAAGCCAAATATTATATATCTCCATCTGTGGCCATCACATAGGCCTAAACAAGGATCACAGCGCGTACAGCCATCCTCAATAAGACGGTTAGTGATCAATCTCATGAAATGCCGACCAAAATTCTGAAATGTGTTTTTGTTTCGAAAAGATTATTTAAATCAGGTTGTAAAATTAATTAGCGTTCAGCATACCATAGGATATTCCAGTCACGTCAGGATGCCGGCCTTTAAACGAGCTTCTTTCCGACTGTCTGCAAAAAGTATACGCTTTAAAAATGACTACTTAAGTAGTTTACATTTTCTCATCGATTTTTCGATAACCTTATTTATTCAAATATATTTTAGAGAAAATATCAGAAAAGCCTATTTCTTGTACTCATTTTGTAGAAAATTACGAGCTCTTCAAATTTAATTCTAGAAGAAAGGGTAATTTTTGCTTTAGAAAACTTGTATAATTCGTAAATTATTCTGAAACTGACCTGCGATTACACTTGCATTCAGAGGTCCCAAACTACGTGCTGTATACCTTCAGTCTAATTAAAATTGCACAGTTCTCTACGCTATGTATAAGACGTCACATGGTGCTCCTTATATTTTGTAGTGGATGTGAACCAGGTGGTATACTTTTAACCATCTTTATGATGCTTTAAAAATGGAAATCACGCCGTCTTAAAAATCTCCTAACTACTATTTCTTAAACTATGCAATTTAAAGGAGAAATATTTTTCTACCATGTGAGTACATGAAATAATATTTTTATGTTTTCCATAAAATATATTTAAATTTATAAGAGTATCAGAAATCCATGAGAAAACTGCATGCTACTTAAGTATGCATTTTCTACAGATTTTAGTTTTTACAGGCGGCAGGAACGTAGTTTGTTTTAAAGCCAACATCCAGATGTGACTGAAATATTTTGGGATTAGCCTAGGCAATAACTACTTTTACAACCATATTCAAATAAGCTTTTCTGAACGAAAACGCGTGTCCGAAGTTCCTTTGATATTTCATGAGATAGGAGAGTTACTGTAAGTTGGTTTGTATTATGGAATATCATGCAGCTTAATCTCAAGATATTTAAGTCACGCCGGAATGCCGGCTTATGAATGCACCGCGTTTCAGCCATCTGCAAAAACTGCCATCGGTACAAATGACAACTTAAATAGCCTAAATTTTCGTCCTTAAGATTTTATTGCCTGGGTAAATTCAAATATATTTTGTAGAAAAAGGCACGGAAATATCCTTTATTATATTTCTTTGTTAAAAAACGTACGTCTAAAATTTATGTATATTTGAATTTCGAAAAAAGTGTTTACATTTTCAAATAACTTTGAGACCGGTCCGTCGTTGCATTGTCGTTTAGGGTTTGCAGTCTACAAGCTGTATACCTTCCTCATAAGGAAATTCTCCAATTATTTTATACTAATAAGAGCATAACACAGATGGTTAATAACCTTTTGCAATCACTATGGATTAGGTTGTATACTTCATAAAATACATTAATAAAGGTACAGATACGATGTTCTTTGCAGCAACAGTTCATGTTGGCAAAAATCTCCTAAATACAGCACATTTTGAATCAAAATTTACCTTTTCTTAAAGTTTTAATTTAAAAGGCGTGATTTTCTATCAAACGAGAAAAAGAAAGTACATTTTGTGCATATTTTCTATAAAATATATTTGAATTTATAAGGGTATCACCAATGGGAAAATTAGTACCAATTAAATATTCATTTTTAATGAGTGCCTTTTTCATAAACATATGAAAAGAAGCGCATACAAAGGCCGGAATTTCGGTCTAACTGAAATATCTTGAAATTATGCTGCACGATCATCCATCTGTCAACCCAGCCTAAGTAATCGTTTCTCATCAAAAATGCAGTCCAGAATTTCAGTCGAAAGTTGATGAGATTGGTCACTGACTTGTTTTCACACTGCATACGCATGTTCAGTCGTGCTGCAGTCCCGTTCGGTCCTACGCACAAACAGGACACCTAACACTAAACACATCGCTAAGGTCTCTCACAGCAATAATACTACGAATTTTATCCATGGTCATAAGGAAGGGCCAAATCAAATGTATTTTTGCGTGGAAAGGGTTGTCTTAAGGCCTTATGCCACCAAAAATACTGAGCTCAAGCAGAAAGACAGTCAGACAGGCTCAAACAGTCGGAGCGGACAGATCACGAGCTTGCTTTATTAGTTGCTAGGACAGCGGACGATGAGATTATGACGGGTGTGTGTTGTGCGATTACTTTACTTGCATAGGAATTTTATAGTCCAGCGGGCTTCTGTGGATTATATGATGAGCGTGGTAGGCGGATTGAACATCGACAACTAAGTAGTCAAGTAGGTTCTTTTCCACTATGCACTCGTGGACTCGAACCCCACAGTAGATGTTAAAATCGACTGAAGTTATGATGATTATATGCCAGATTCTCTCCTTGGTTTTCGTTCACAAGAGCCCTATCGAACAGGATAATTATTGGTCACCTAGTAACGAGGCGTGTTCCGTTTATAGCCAGAACGGTGAACGTCTTACATTTAACTAGTATACCCGATAAAGACCAACAGACGAAACCGACTGGCATAATCCTAAAACGCGTGTCGGGTATACGCCGTTGACAGGACTTTCAGGTTCTGTGTTGTCTAAACTGTGAACACGAAGTACACCCTTGCCTCCGACTTCTTATTAAACAACATGATCATTTTTTGAGTAGATAGGCAACTTTTTATCTACAAATGGATTTTTCTGACATGACTCGAGCACATGAATTCTGGTTTATGAAAGCGTTAATGGGTTGAAAGTCTACTGACGTTAGCTCAATACAGGCTTTGTCCCAAACTCCTATTTCACTACATTCGCTAAAATACGGTTTTTTAAAATAGTTTGACAAAGAAAGAAAATATATATTTTGTGATAATTTGGATGTAAATTATCATCAGATAAGGAGGAGGAGGATGAGGATGAGGAAGGAGAGCACAGGCGTGTGCGAATCCGTAGAGTAATGAGAAATTCCTCTACTGGAATTCTTCATCCACGATTGGCGTCACCTCTGGAAGGTTCTTCACGGTCTTCTCGAAAAGGGCTAGCTGCTCGAGACAGTGCCAGTTCGGACGCATGGCCAGGTACACACACTTCATGTAGATCCACGCTTCCTGGTAATAGCACAAAATTTCCCAAGCAAAGTTAGAAGCTCAGAAACACGCAAATTCATCGATTACACCATCTGAAAAATGGTTTTATGCAAAAAAATGTGCTGAATAATTTACCCTGGGTATTAGCTAAAAGCCAAGTTAGTGTTTTTCGGAATAAACCTAAAGGGTTTTATCTCAAGGGCGTTACTCCAAGTTCGTGCATAACTTTAATGCAGTGTGGCAAGATGCCTAAAACATCTGCTAGTTTCAACTGCAGCGACGTTCACGAAGTAATATCATCTGTGAACAGGTTGCAGTCAGGTCCTCTTAATAAGTATCCAAGACAATTGCAGGATTAACCTCTGAATATTTTGAGGGCGTTTAGAAATACTCTGTCTTCTACTTATACAAGGTCAAGATACATTCCATTTAAGCCATTCCCACGACTTTAAGAAAGCGGTGACGGAAGCCATCCATGAGTTCAACGAGAAGTCTGGCTGAAAAAATTGTTGATCTTGAAGGCTATATAATAATTTAACGCGTCAAAATGTCAAATAATTGAAGTTTCTTCCGTGGCTAACAACTATGCATCGAGTGGAGTGGCCCACTTATGAGTAATTCCTGGCAGATAAATCACCTCTCTCAAGGTGCTTTCAGGTTTAGTACAAAAGGGGTCATTTCTAAGGGTTTAAGATATGTTTTCCGCTTGCTGTGGATTGTCCTTGGAAAATGCTTGCATTTTTAATACCACTTTGCAAAAGTGCGCATTCTGCATGTATTCCAGCGACTAATGATTAATCTGTGAAGATTTAAATCTGCCTAAACTGGAAAGAAAGACACTAACTAATCAGAGTTTAAATGCGCGCCTTTTAAGCCACCCACCTTAAGCGTCATATTTTCTTCCTTTATCAGGTAGGCCATAGCAAGTGTTGGTCCACGACTAAGGTTCTTGTCTGCGACTATGAGTACACGATGAACGCGATTTTTATTCATTTCTACAAAAAAATAGACGCAGAGAAATAGGCAGAAATTTCATCAGTAGTTTTTGAGGCAGGCGACTTGCCAAATAGTTAGTTTCATCTTCTGCTAACAACGCAATGCTTTTGCGTCTAAGTGTATTAAAATATTATAAAGCACAGTTGTGACAATCATGCAGGCTTTATAAAAAACGATCGCCTTAGGCGAAAACGGCCTCCATTCTTTCCAGTAAAGCCGATATCGAGCATGCTTTTCGGATCAGAAAACGTGGTGGTGTATAGGTTGCCTTCTGCTCTGTCGACGGTCATTAATATCACATAGTTGAATTCGAAAAATGGAAGTCCAGCGTTAACAAAACTAGCCAGGCCGCTCCTATTGGTACTGTCAATGTCAGGTTCGTCTGGTTTGCAGAGCAGCTTACTAAGTGCTCGGCAGCACACTTTAACTTAGCCGCAAACGGTTTTGCTCAGGCGCGGACGCTGCAAGACCGTGCTAGTTTTCGGACAAGCATCGTGCCGGTCAGCCAGTAACACGCTCGTCTAAATCAGAAACTATTCAGTCACATCGTGCAGGAGTTATGGCGATCGGTGGTCAATGTTCGCTGATTGTTTCTCATTAGTATCTGGCTATTGTTGTTTACGTAGGGGTTTATTGTTTGCGCTCGCTTTCAGCCGATTATACAGTCTTATAAAGTAAGGACTGTCCAGTTATGTATATAATCATAACTTCTGATTTGAGAGTGTATTGATACGCGAAGAAACATCGACGAGTGATAAGTTGCGTGTTGTTAGATCAATTTTAATAGGTTGGACCGCTGTTTATATAAGAAATATTGAATAGTACGCTTAAGTGAATGCTGAAACATTCAGCATTGAATATTGACAGATTCAACGCTCACCAGCGTAGTGTGAAATCGGTTGAATACAGTGGGCTAGGTGGGAGACTTACTCAGAAATTCACAGCAATCGTTCAGGTAATTGAACATATCATTGTTCTTTGATGTTTCCAAGGGAAATGCGTAGTGCATCTTCTTTGCATCTTCGGCCCTGATAAAAGGAAGTTGCCTTAAATTGTCAAGCTGTTAACTTTTGTGATTGAGAAGACTTGGGATAAAGGCTCAAGTAACAGCAGATTTGTATACAAACAGCGGACTAAGAATATCCAAGTAAGTCACCACAAAAGCCATTGAAGAACCACAGCTAGTAGGTTTTTCTAGATTCAACAAAAATTTTGGACGATTAGGAGTTGGTCCTCAACCGTGTACCGGAAAAATGTGGGAAGTGTGATATTCTTCCAATTCAACTTGTTAAACTAGGATACCGAAGATTATTAGAATCTCTACGTCCCATTCATTCACTTAATAATAATCCAGTACAGATGCATGACTAACTTAACAAAAATCTAGTTGCGAATCAATAGTCAAATTCCCATATTTATGTGACATTTTTGAAATACACATCAATCATACAATCGAGGAATAATACAGAGCACCAATCCAAATTGAGCATTCAGAATGCAGCATGTTTCTATGACTGGACAGGGCAAAGTAGAGCCAGCGTCAATAGAGCTATCACGCAAACCGCCGTTCCACAATTATACTGCAAAGTCAGTACCATGACTCAGCAATAAAAAGCAATGCACTGTAATTCGCAAAATTCACGCAAGCATTCAAATATTGCGACCAAGGAAACCCCGCGATAGCAGCTCAGCTTTTTTACGTCCTCCCAAGCAATCAGGACTTCGATTAAGTCAAGAGTTCGCGCATAGCGCCAGGCGCTGAAATAATTTGGTTAGCCTGAAATTTTAAGCTCCAGTGGTTTGCGTCCCAGGCACCGCAACTCCTCCCCCCTCTTCTGTTGGTACCTTAAAAAGTAAAAGTGGCTGTCGCGTAACGGCTGAATTCTTTATAGAATGCAAATACTATCCAACCACACGTCTATCAAAATTAGCGGCTTCCTCAGCCCTCGCAATGGTTGTTCTCTCACCACAGAAACGTTGGTGATTGGCATGCTATTTATCTCGGAAATTCGACTCATATATATTTTCTGCGCGCTTCCAAGCCGACTAATTACTCTGCTCAGTCTTGGAATTGAAAATGAAAGGAGGACAATTGCACCGGATGATGGAATATGGACCGGAGAACCATGCTTAAAGCCATTCGCGACTTATGCATCTCTCATCTCACCTGCGAATTAGGGTTTTATTAAGGTTGTCTGTCTGGCCAAGTACCATCATATACAATTCGAATTGAGATATAAAGTGCAATGGGTCCATGAAAAGTTCGTACCAAGCCATCAAGATAAGACCAAACTAAAAGATCGAAACTTATTCTCGATTGAGTTTCTCACGCCCGATTGGCCATGAGCAGCGAAACACAATAGCTGTCTACTTTGTGCATATCCCGATTTCCTTGGTTATTTACGAATGGCCTTCATTCTTGATATTATTTAAGCCTTTTGGGCGTTTGTCTCTCACCGATGCTAGTGAACTCTACTTGCATATGAATTATTATTGCAAATGGGCGCTAACACGACAATAACCCATGACTCAGGTGGCAGAGCGTTTTCGGTTAAATGTCAATGAATAACTGATAAAGATGATTGATACCGCACTCTCTCGTTGTGGCTGGTAAACTTTCTCGACCTCTGAATGATCGGCAGCGTGCGATTGCTGAGAGAAGTCGTTCGACTGGCAGTTGTAGGTGGTTCGTACGCTTTCGTACATAATACGAAAAATGAGATCTGAAAGTCGTTGGCTTCCATGCAGCCAGTGAAAATGTAGATCATAATGTCAATAAAGAATAATATCGAAAAAGAAGAAGTACATGCTTTGCAATTAGCTTGAGTGGAAAAAACAAAGTACTCTGTTTTTTAAAGGAATTCCTATTAATCTTTTCGACTACCTAAAGGAGTGAATGTTCTTGACGGCTAGTTCATATCCGCACCCGGTCGATATTTATAAATAGTTCAGCTGATAATTTTTTGCAAAAAATATACAAGAACTGAAGACGTCATTTACAAAAAACATGCATTTTTGATTATTCATCAGCCGGTCTGAGCATTGATATATGCCACTGTAGCCTGTCATTACAGATCATTGCTATTTGCTCTGAAAGAGGTTAAATTGGTCCAATGACTGCATCTATCGAAGCAGATTCCTAAAGTCTAGCATGTACTGCTAAAATAATGCATTTAAAAATCTATCTGCAGTGACTTATCTGGGCAGTAGAAGTCACCCTATAGATGCCCTATAGACATTTAAAGTCCCCCACAAAATGCCAGTGAGACCCTTTAAATTTCTAAAAATGACAGAGGCAAATCAGCTAACGCAGGTTTATGCTCATAAAAGGACTTCATTTAAACCCACCAGCCCCATAATCAGCCTACATAATCCTACATAGACCCTACCAAGGTCACGTGAGAGTGAAAAACATAAATATATCTCAATGACATATTTTACCGTCCATATGACATGAAACCTCGATCAACAGCCTTCCTGCATTTGATAAGCCATAACCATATTCGAAAGCTTTCCCTCACCCCCGCGCAATCAGCAAGTTTTTTATATTTTTTCACTTTTTGAGACCCTACAGACCTGCTAATGACTAAGTCAAAAACCCGCCCAGTGTCGTTGACTTCTTCAATGTTTGTATGAGTTTCATCGTGTAAACTAGATCGCGCTAAGGCATAACGTTCCATCACTATTACACATTTGCAGTTATGTGTGGTTGAGAGGGTGCCGTTTCAATCACTGGTGAACTAGTCTTATTCAACTGAAATAAACCAAAAATGTGTTACTGACTTATGTCAATTTTTCATGTAGTTTGATTCTAAGTTGGTGGTCCAGAAAAAATAAACTCAGATAATTGTTTTGTTATTCCACTCTGTTGAAGTAGATTCGTAGCAGCTGAAGTGAGGCACACATGGAAGCGACACTCATTTATGATGTTAATTTTCCTAATAATGTCTTAAACTCTTGCTAGGTAAGTTGGGTACCAGATGCCGCGTAAAACAACAGTGGAGAGCATCCTGTTTAACGGAGGGTTTAGGAGTGCAGAGAGTCAAACGAACAGGGACATTTGACTTGTCAACTGATCTAGGACATTGATATGGTAGTGGAACGTTGCGTGTTAAAATTAGGAAGGCAGGCATTTGCGTCCGGTTGGCTTAAATTAGGCTACTTGATCTGAAAGTAAATGTTATAAATAACTCTACGACACTTTTCTGAGCTTGAAATGACTAAAACTAAACAGATTCCTACAAAATAAGTGAGTGTGTCAAACAAATCCATGATTTTAATTAAACATGGGTGTTTGTATATCCATCGAGAGCTTTCATACAGTTCAACAGTTTAATTTAATCATCTTACAATAATTGCAGTCTCAAATGTCTCTACGTGGTGGATTAAAACATTGTGCTTCTAATAATACAAATAAAATAGATGAAAAACAGTTTTAGCTTTCGCAAATGCTTTCATTTATATACTTAATTTTTGCAGGTTAGCTACTTCTTACTTGTTGCACTAAATACAAACGAATTGAAAGGTACAATAAAATGCAAATTAATAAGAGTAGGCTGTTCACCAAAAAAGGAAATAATAGAAAGTGGATTCTAATGTAGTATTTTTTATAACAAATCATTCTGGGAAATAAATAAAATAACTGAAATGATATAATTTTGTAATAATTAGCGATTCATTTGATGATAATGGCGATAAAAAGAAAGCCAAAATACCTCACTGTTTCTTCTGAGTAAAGAAAGACCTTCGAAAATATTTGCAAATCTCTCAATGCTTCTTCAGTTTCAGAATTCTTCTTAACCGAAAGGTATAAAAAGTCTGGTATGACCTCCAAAGGATAGGTCACTTCATTTTCAATTTCCTAAAGCGAATGAATATTTAACGCATAATAACCCTTGGCAGATAAAGGATCTGTTGAGTCCTCATAAACGGGTATAGTTTTGTGAAATGTCGGTATCCGCCTAATAAATATGGGGCATTTGCTACATCATACCTCTAAGGATCCTGACATGACAGAACGCGCCACTATTCATCAAAAAATTGCACGCAGCAGCGAGATGGCCTAAAAGAAGAATGGTAATATGTAATGACTTACTGTCAATAAGGAGATTGAATGTGTCTTGGTCATAGACTATGATATTCCATTTCCATTCCAAGCCAATTCCAAAGGGCAACTGAAATTTATTTTCACTGTTCTTGATCAATAATAACGGAGGTAATTCCTAACCATTTTCAAGTTTATGGCATGCTTTATATGGGATTCCTGGTACTGTTCTGGCTTTCTCACATCTCTCAATGGGCTTGTAATGAGATAGCTTACCAACGAGAAGAATAAAATAAGGATCACTTAGGTAGGCATTGAAGACCACTTGGTTAAGAAGATTGTATAAAGTTCGGGCCTCAACATAATTTCCCATAGTGTGTGTTGCTGTTCAATTCAGCTAAGATCACTTTTCTGAGGTGAAAATAGCCGTGATTAGTTGAGATTATATTTAATATTAGAAAGAACACACACGAGACAGTAAATAAAAGGAACTAAATTTCATTCATTCATTATTTATTAGAACTAAATATGAACAAAACGCTAGAGGATCCAATAGAGTTTCAATTCATTTAGGATGTGGCCCGGGCATCTAAAGATTTATTGAAATTAATCCAGCTGAATCGGAAAAAAATCAAAAAATCATCAACTTAACTGGTGAACTTAAGATAAAACTTAAATTGATTTATACGTTATAGCTAAGACCTTGTCTCTCGTGTTTACATTTAGCCATAAATTTGGTAACTAACACGTACGTGTTAGTTAGCGACTACATAATAATAGTGATATGGAAACTACCATAAGTTTCGTTTGAAACACTTGTAAAAAAAACTCGTTGGCAGAGATTTTCACAATTTGATTAAACGAATTATTAAAATCTGCCAAAATCCTCAACCATTAGTTTGTTGGAGGACGATACACAAAAAATGCGCATGATAGTGTAACTCTTCCCCAACCTTCAAACGTCATGGTTACGGCAGCTCGAGGATTATGACTTGAAATGCTATTCAAGGTTGTAGCGAAGGCTGCAGGACTTAATCAAACCAGTTATTTAGCATATTCACCGAAGAACTGAGCGATTCCTAAGAACGTTCGATCGTTTTATTATTCAATGAAAACTTCACACACATCAGATAGAGCCATAGGAGCAGTGTGATGAGGTTAAAATAATCCCTTATACCAGATTCTCGCAAAGCAATAGACAAAAGAGAAACACTATTATAAAAAACAGCATTACGATATTAAATAAAAATACTTAACGAAAATATTAATATTGCAAAAGGAAAATTACTAAGTAAATGACTACCAGGACTAAGCAGAAGAAGAGGGGGTGGAAAAGATTGGACGCCCAAAGCTGATTATTTAATACTTGAAGGTGCCTTCAAGTGTCTGTTATGCATTGAAACATAAGCGCTTTTCAACTGACAAAATTGTCAGGAAGAGTTGTTCGTGGTTTATTTTACCACCAGAGTCCAGGCATATGAAATAAATTTGCCTTTTTTAGAAGATATATCATGTACCTATAGGTTATGCGAATAAACGATGTCTTTAACTGCATTTTCCCAGTCGATTTTATTTTCTTGCTGTCAAAACAGTAAAAATTATTTTATTTGAATGTATTTGCTCGAATACTACGGGAATCCTTTCATATAAATGCTGTTTGCATTCCGCCATCGAGGATTTCAGTGAACTACTTATCGCTCGTATGAGACTTTTGCAGGGCCTTTTGACTAGAAGGCAATCCACTGCACTCATTTCGGATCACCGACTGAGTTGTACTACACTGCATGATCCCTATCATCGTGTCATTACTAATGGGAGTTTTGGAAAGGTGCATTTTCAAACAGCCTTTCCTTTTCGTTTGCGAAGTAAGTTGGTAATTTGGATGGTTTTCAGTAGTATTGCACTTTTCTCTCCATTATATACACTTATTAGGCTTAACTTCGAACGCCCTGATGTTCGCTTACGGCCTCTGAAGTAGGCAAGAATTACTTGATTGGAGTCGTATATCTGCAAATAATCTGGTAAATGTGTGCCTTTATTCTAGGATCAGCAATTTACAGAATAGTTTCGCGGCTTTCTTAGAATGAACACCTTTATTGAGTACTAATCGTTGTGAAGGTCAACATTGACGTATATTTTGGGCACACTTTATACGTGATGGGTGACACAACGATAAATGGTAATGATAAAAATGTGGTTGAACAACCCAAGGGAACTGCGCCTTCAGTGAATGCACAGCCACCAAATTCAGGACAAAAAGCAGAAGAACCGAAGCGCCAAATTAACGAAGATAAACTTCAAGGAGACGAGACCGTAAATACGGAAGGAGATGGTGAGGTGAACATAGAACATGATAACAACGAATTGAAATCAAATGATGTCGAAGAGTTACCTCATGATGCAACACAACCTCACTCCATTAGCAGTGGCGCTGATTCAAAAGATACGTTTGCCGAGGAATATATTCTCGAGTGTACAAAACGAGGTGTCATCCCGCTAGGGTATTATGTTAGGCACATGAAAGAGAGTGAATTGATCATGCGGCATGCAGATATTAGCCCAGAAGACTTTAAACCACTAGCGATCAGCTTGAGTCAGAGCAAATTTATCACCAAACTTGATGTTAGTCACAATTGGTTAGGCGATGAAGTAAGTTGTCATCATTTTGAATTTATATTTAACGTCTGTACGTTGTAAGCATTCTTGTTCCAGCTTCTTTGAAGAGATAAAAAAATTTTCCATTTTATTGTGGTAAGCTTATAATTGCCTTTTATGGTAAACTAATTTTTTCGTATTATATAGTAAAGATTTTCACAACAAACGATTAGCGTCTCTCGAAATTGGTCTATCAGGAAAGGTCTTCCGCTTTCACGGAACCGGCCTAAAAATCTGACTGTTTGTACTGTGTTCGGAGTCGACCTTTATAATTGCCTTCCAAAAAATTTAATTGGTTCTAAAAAACTTGACTTCATATTTTATATTGAAATCGCATTCAATCGTTTTAAAAATCAATTTGTCTTGTGAAAGATGAATGCGAAGTAGTTATGAAAGCAATTTGAGATGAAAATTGACTTTCAGCGTCCATACTGATGCTAATGTCTTGCAAATTTTAAGCCTTTTCAAACTTATACTTTAATCATGCTGGGATTCTTTACGAAAATGTTCTGACTAATGCACTAACCAAAGTGTTTTGCCATCGAAATTTCGACAGTGCGGTAAAATTAACCATTTAGTACCAATTTGAATTAAAGCTATTTTAAACGTAATGATTCCAGTTAATTCCCCAATCTCATTACATATTAACCGAAAATAAGATTGTCTGTTTCGATTCGAACAAATTATTTCGGTATAGCTCTATCATTGATTATCTGACAGCCTGATTCCAAAATATTTCCATTACGTCAGTATGCCGGCTTTTGAACGACCTTTCTTTCAGTGGACTGCAAAAACTTAAATCTGTTATAAATGATTACTTGTGTAGTATTTATTTTGTTCTCATTGATTTTTGATGTTCTTATAAATTCAAATATATTTCTTCGAAAACTGCACAAAATATTATTTCTTGCACTCTTTTGGTAAAAATTACGTCTTCTCCAAAGTTTGAGCTTTAAGAAAGGGAAACTTTTCGTTTTAAAAAAACTTTCTGAATTGCCAAATTATTATGAGCCATACCGGTCGTGAAACTTGAATTCAAGATTACCTTACTACGTGCTGTATACATTTCATCTAAGGAAAACAACACATTTCCCTATGCTATTAGTAAAATGTTACATATTTCTCATAAAAGTTTGCAATTTATGTGGAGCATGTTGTGTAACTTAGAAGCTTCGTTAATAAATTGACGGATAAAATGCATTATGAATGAAGATTTACTGATCTTAAGGGGATTTGGTGTAGTCAGAATGAACATGCCACGATCGGTAAAAATTTCATAATAAGAAACTTGTTTAATACCGAAAGACATCCTTTTTGGAATTATAAAATTTGAAGAAGGCCTAATATGCTACTGGAAAACTTTACGAAAAGACTATTTTGCACATGTTTTCTATAAAACATCGTTGAATTTATAAAAACATCGGAAATCAATGAGAACAATATATACTAAATAAGTTGTCATTTTTACGGAGGGTAGTTTTCAAAGGCTACCAAAAGAAACCTCGGCTGAAAGCCAGCATCCTAGAATGAGAATGTAAGTAATTGGTTGAATTGAAAACGCATTCTGCTTTTCTACTGCAAGTCCTTTATTAGTGTACTAGCAACTCTTTACCTGGCCTAAAAATATTCAGTTCGATGTAAGCTTAGATAACCGAGGAACAACTTTTGAATTGGGACAATTTAGTTTGAGGACCACTCTATAATTTCCTTATGCTTTTATGTTAGGATATTCCATTTCATACTTATCTACTATACAAGAACATTCAGGTAACAACTCTTTTGAGTACTATATTCGCTTAATACGCTTGTAAGTTTTATTCAAAATTTACTGAACGCATGCATATGTTACCATTATATTATCTTTTCTTGAAAACTTCTTATTGACTTGCCTTTAAAAAGTAACACACGCGAGTGGATTTCTGGTGAAGTCCATCAATATTTAATCCACGCCTTTTTTTGGTCGCAAATGGCGTTCTTATATATCAAACAGAAGAATTATTAAAATAGCATATGCTGATAAGTTAAAGTAAGTTGAAGTACGAGTTATAGAACGTCAGTTTGATGTCTTCTGGTACAATGAGGTTATTAAATTTTCGCCTCCGATGGCAAAAGTGTTTCCAGGCAAGGTGGTTATTCACGCAGATCACAATATTCTACATGTTTCGAAGTTGGTCACATTTAAGGATGGCTTAATGGATATTTTTCCTCAAAAGGAACGCTTAAACGTTTCTCATATATCCGTTTATTTACTAGTACTGCGCACCACAGCCTACTTAGGTTTAAAGTCAGCTCTAAAGGTAATGGGCTGCGAGTGACGATGTTTTAGGAAGAAAATACGTTGAGTTCCGTTTTTTCGTTTTCATGTTTGATCACCTTCGATGTGACAACAGTGTTCTATTTTTTAAAAATAGGTTCCTTTTAATTTTTACAGTTTACTGGAAGCTTTAGTCACCCTTTAAAATAGCACTTTGTTTAACAATTGATCCACTTTGCACTTTTGTAACTTAAAGAAAAATGATAATATTAAATGGTTTAAAAATATTCTTGAAATTAAAGTCTTCGAATGAGACTGGTGAAGGTGACGTGGCTACTTAAGGAAAAACCTAGAATTATACTATTCATTTTTATTATTAGCTATGTACAAAACATTTTTGCTGCCTTCGGTCTGGTTGTAAATATTTTATTTTTGGGCAATAAACTTGAAAAACCTTAAAGTGTTGCTTACTGGAACGCTTAAAATAGTGAAAAATCAATGGCTTAGTAGGATTTTAAACCAAATTATGCCTGCATTCACAGGATATTAATTTTCTTCTAAGTTTGGTTTTTAAAAAAATATAATTTCTCCCTTATCCAATAGAGCGTTTCAGCACTGTGCCAAATGTTTTCTGAAAACACGTTCATTGAGCATTTATCGCTGGCAGATAATCGTTTTACGGATGCGAAGACCGAGGAACTGTGTGACACTCTTGCATCTGTAGCGCAGTTAACCTGGTTAGACCTGAGCGAAAATGGTTTCAGCGACGAATCGGCAAACTTCTTTTCGGACTTAATGGCCGTAAGTGTTGCCTTTATAAGAATTTTGACAGTTTTACAATCCAAAAATTAGTGATTTCCTAAACTTTTCTTACCTCTCTATCCTAAAATAAATATCAAAGTCAAATTTTACTGACTTCTCAAGCTTCCTTAAAATCAGACAATATTTCTATCTTAAGTATAAGCTAGTAGTCGTCACTTGATGGCCAATGGAATGGGTAGTTTTATCCTTCCCTAAAAGATTTTGTATTTTCAAGAAAGCAAAATCTTTTTTCATGTGCCTCTCCGAGTTTAGAAATAAAGGAAAGCAAAGGCCAAAAATTACTTATGCTTTTATTTTACATTCAAGGATAATTTTGTACCAGTCACAGAAGCTGTGCGTGTTTCAGTATTTCATCTGAAAAAAACATCAGCAGGTATGCTTTGGTTTCTCGCCTGACAACTAGCATATCTACATAATTGTTAGTTGACTTAATTTTCTATCAAACGGAGTTTTGTAGCCATAGCGACATTTTTATTTTTTGGAATATATGTTTTCTAAAGAACTTGATTAAAAAACTTCTAATTCACACATTGTATAACTTAATGTCTATAAGTTCACTATTAATACATATATATATATATAATACGTTATATAGTTTATAAGAAAAGACAGAACGGAGGACATACTCAACGAGTAACTTCATCGCTTGATTCTTTTACACTGGAAGTACTAAAACCAGTCATCCTTAGTGACTCCATTTTGAAGGTAAGTGCAAGTGCTGAGTTCTGATGAGAAAGCCTACCGGCGCTCCATGTTTGGAGGTGTGACGATTGGCCTATTAGCAGCCAAATGCGCATCTTAAAACGAGTGTGCAATCGTACATACGATTTTTTTACATCCGTTCCGTAGATTATATACTCCGACAAATGTAGGCCAGCTTTGTACTTTTGGTGACATACCAATTGAAAGGACGGGTAGATTTTCATCAATTTTGATGTCTGTCAGCCTGGATCTCTCACATTCGTTTTTTTTAACTATGCGGTAGACTGCCTTCAATCAGCAGCACTCCACTCAGGGCAATATATTTTCCTCTCGCCACTTGACTGTATCAAAGGTAGAGTCCTGTTCTGGGATCTCACCACGAAATCAAGACTTGTCGTTGATGGTTATTTCAAACATATTCGGCCTAGAACTGGCTGTTGCAAAAACCCAGTTGCTTCTGTCCACTGAAAACTGTCCTTCTTCCTCCCAGATGACGAGATACCTGCGGCAATCCTACAGGCTTTCTCCCTTGTTTCTTCTGTATTCCCAAACGACTGTCTATCTGACGATAAACAGTTGCGTTCAACTTGTTCGCAATGTTTTACCGACATTATAAGTATCCGTGGATTACCGTGCGCTCCAGCATACAAACAGAGCATCGAACTACGATTGAAATCATCCTGTCCTAGCACTAGAGACTTGGTTTTCGAGAACAGCCCACCTAAAAACCTTGATGTTTCCTAACTGGTTCTTCCAAAGCGTACTGCAGCCACGGATTATGAACCAATCTTGAATGATGACTACACCACTGATCCACGACACCGGCTGTTGGTAATAAATCGATGTGTCACTGTCCCAGATTATTTCATCGTGCCCTCTGATGACTTGAGAGGAAACTCGTCCACGACATCATTCTTCCCAACCCCCTGTCCGGCTTGGTGCAGCCGGCTTGCTCATAAATAGGTTAACTTGTATGGTTAAATCCGACCAGAATCAGCCCCAGCGGTCTCCGGTAATGATTATTGAGGATTTCGCCAAAGATCATAAGACAAGGACAACACTGGCTCAAGAGACAGTGGCCTCTGAAACCAGCTAGGCCAACATTGATGCCAGGAGAAAAAAGCCCATGTATGCAGTTGGTAAACATGGTCAAGATTTTCGTTACCGTAGTTAGAGATAGAATATGAAAAAAGAACGAAGATTTTTAACCGGCTGAAGACATTCACGCACAAAATGCAGCGACTCGAGTTGAACAGCCTTGCTGCCCACTCCTGCTATGACCGATGAGATGAAGTAGAGTTGCCTGCTAGCCCAGACCCCCTTCATAGTTACAGTATTGGCAATGTCCGTTGATGTCTACTGTGACAATCGCCCTAGAACCGGTGGAGTCAAGAGCAGGGATTTCAAGGACAAAGTTTGCGGGGAAGACAGAGCCAATCTGTTAACTGAACCGGAAAATACCTGGTGCGTCCACGGTTGGCCTTCACGGAAGCCTAACTGCCGGATAAGCTAGACATGATTAGAATCCAATCTGGCAAACATTTTATCCACAAACTAGTCGCAAGCTATAGAGGTACAATGGCGCGAAAGGTATTGAGTGCTATTAGATAAAACTTCCTTCGACACATCAAGCAATCCTGGAATGCTAAACTAACGGGCTGTATGAGTCGGAGTAGACACCCATTCTATCAAGCCGACTCAATCAAAGGCCGCCCAGCGAGTCACGACTTAACTGGCATTCAGTTGATCAGTGGAAGCGGGTCCACGGGCTCTGACTGTACTGGTTGATGGCCATTGGGGGTTCAGTCGTAATTCCCTGCTCGGCAACCAGCGTAATAATAACTACTATGTTGATAACTGTGTACCTGGTGGTATTACGCAGACCCATCTAACGGAGGATTATAACTGAGGGTATTTCGCTCACGTACAAACAAACACCAGTAACACAATCAACCCATCTAGGGACCCTTAGCATCGCCTTATTCTCGCTAACACCAAGGAAAGTAGTAATTAGAGCCTGTATGACCTCAGGCAAGCAACATTCCACAGCATGACATACTTCGGCATCGATTTTTCCATAGGAGTAATGATTGATTAAAGTTCAGCACACTGCTGTACAGCGCTGAGCTCTGAAAGTCTACCAGTGTGTCACACACAACTCGATCCCCACTGCGTGTACCCCTCTGCGATAAGGACTCCTCGGATCTCACATCAGTGACAGAACCATAAAAACCACCCTGGAAGGAGCCATTGCAGCTGGATATAAATCCACCGGTCATCCAAATACACACCATGAGGACCCGAGTTATCTAGTCACCTGGCATCGAGGTAGATTCCAGCGTCTCAAATTTTGTTATGGTGTGGAGTGCGCTGATGGTCAGCGTCACTTCCTATTTCCTTTCACACGCATCAGTCGACCGTTCGAATCTGTCAACCAGCTTGTGCTGGGATTCGTCGCAGTGGCTGGCAGGGCGTGGAAGACCACCATCAGAATCGTGCAGAAAAGGATCTATCGCACAAGGACAGTGATGCCTAATAATTTAGATCAGTCGGCACCCTATAGGGCTGCTTGTAGTACGCGATTTGCCAAACCGAAATAATAGGCGAGATCGCCGATGAAGTGTTTTTCAACCGCGCATGGTCAAGTCAGTTGATTTTTTTATAAATACAAAAGAGGCTGTTTATTCACGATCAAAGGGCATTTTATTAAATGCACCCTCTTTCTTGCATCCTAGACCTCCCTTCAACTGGTTTACTTAAACCTCTCCAAAAATAACTTCGGTGAGGGAACGCCAATTCCCTTTGGACGTGGTCTCGCTCAGTCAGAATGTCTGCATGAACTGGACATCAGTTGGAACCACATTCGAGGCAAGGGCATAAAACAGCTGTGTCAGGGCATCGCCGTAAGTGGAACTCTGAAGGACAACTTGTACTTATCTGTCTGACATTTTGATCGTGTCTGCTTACTCACAGAACTTCTGGAATCTAAGTTATTTATGAGACGTTAAAAGGGGATATGAACCCTTTGAAAGCATTTGGGGTTTTCGCGCACGGACGATGGGAAGGAGCCATGTTGAAAATCACAGAAAATGCCTTAAGGTCAAAAATAAGAACGGGAGAGATTTCATTACTACTAATAATTTTGGTAGATTTGAATAATTATTTTGACCCAATTGTGAAAATTCGGCGGCCTTGGTGGGATCCAAACCCACGACAGCAAGGGTAAGGCTCTAATACAGCCATTGCTCTAGCCAACTGAGCTACGAAGCCTCCACCGGGAGCCATGAGTTTAATCACACTTGGTTCAAGTTACCCGCCCAGCCTACTGCAGCGTATGGAATCTGTCACTTCTGATACTGTAAGCTCACTACCCAAGCAGGATTTCCTAAGCCTTCGATCTAGAATCCACCAGATGACTCCCAGGAACAGGTAATTAGTAGGGAATTTCGGCAGATTTGAATAATTCCTTTGACCCATTTGTGAGAGGCCCGGCGGCCTCGACCCACCGAGACGTCAGTTTGCGGAAGAGGAAGATGGGGATGGGGGTTGAATGACATGGCACAAGTGACCGACCGAAAGATTTTATTTGGGAATGTATGGGATTAGGGCCTTACGCCTACAATCCTATTTGATGGAAATGCGCCACTGGAACATATCTTTTCACACATCGACCGCCCAAACAACGAGTACTAGTCCTATCAAAAAGCGTGCCATATTTATCGTCTGAACCTGAAGCCAGTTGATGGTAGAAAAATTGCCCAACGATCGTCGTGTTGATGGGCTATGCTCTGAACGGGAAGCCTAGGGCGGAGATCTACGTTTGCAACCAAATGCCCACTGGATGAGAGACCTTTTATTTTTCTTGCCCCATAAGAGTACAAGAGTTACTTTCCGCTTGCTGCAGAGAATCCATTAAAAATTTCGCTTCACACTTTTTTTCAGACAGAAACGACGTCCTTCTTCCTCTTCGCAATTTATATTAGTTACTCGCTGGGAAGCCCACTATGCCCATTGTGTTTGTGTGGAAGATCATTAATGTTTTGTCTGAAATTTGACTACTATTAATATTCCGATGTCCGCATACTGAAAACAGTGATTTATATGCTGCGATACTGAAATACAAGTATCAGAAGCCTCCGTCTCCGATTTGTTGAATCAAGACTGAGTTTTGGGAAATTTAAAAGTAATTAGCACAAATACTGGTGTTGCGAAGCACCAAAGACGTGGGCGTGCACTTCGTCCAACTTTCCATGGTCATATTACTTAGAAGCAAGTTTACTGCTCAAAAATCAAACTAATTTAAATGAAAAAGTAAATTAACAATTCATTATTGTTAGCAGGCAACTTCAACTAAATGAGTAATAAAAATGGAATTTTTCAGAGATGATTAAAAATGGCTTAAGTGGCCGAGGCACCGCTCCATGTAGGAACTCCTGAGGGGCATACTTCAACGCAAAATGCCCAAAAATTTAATATTTGTTCGATTATTTATTCAGTTTAAATGCTTTATCAATAAGAAAAAAGTTTCGGGACTGTAATGGGAGAAAAATGTGCCTTCAGATAAAAAAATTGGTTATGAAGACACCTTGGGAGCCTTGTCCCTTTACATGAGTTAACGTTGAAGCATTAAGATGGGACAGACAGAAATTTCAGTTCTTGAAATTTGGAAGATTTGCTGACTCTGAAAAGCTGCTTTAAACGTCTTGATACCCTTTGTCTCCTCTTGTCTATTTGATAATCCATTTGTTTAAAAGTTCGTTTTTCCTAGCCTCCTCCCCTTCTCGGCAGTCAGGTGTGACAAATAAAGGCTCCTAGAATATTTTATCGTCTGCCTAGGTACTTTCAAATGCACTTTGAAAGAAGTGCAGTGATAAACACGATCTTCTTGATGCCAAACATCATTAAGCAAAATGCCGAAGGTCAGAGGAAAATTTCGCGCTTTGGCCTTTTCACTAACATCGGAATTATGTTTAGTAGGAGGGTAGGGAATTCCTCACAAACTCCAACGTCATTGGCTTTCCACTTCATGCAAACTTTTTGGCAACTCTTGGAGTTTTTATGCGATAGATAGCTTAAAATCTAAACTAATTGAGCCAACCCTTCTGTAAATGTCTCGAAAACAGTGTTGAAGTGTCAAATTCAGTTCCCCTCGAGAGATAGGGTTTCACTGATAAGTAGCGAGACGGGGAGACGAAGAACTTCTCAGTATTGGTCCCCGAATTTCGCATCGTTCGTTTGAGAACTGAAATCGGCCGTGCTGCGTAAACATTCGATCGTTAGGGACTACGTCCGCAGCGTGGCACCCGGCGTGGCCACAACAAAAGTTACTTGTGAGTGAATTCTTTAATGCTGGAGCTGACTTGCGTGGCATCGATCTCACCCCTCTCTCACACGCACACACATGACAGTTCGACCGTCGATTATGATGAGGTCCACCATATGCTCCACACCAGGTGGTGCAGGGACGGTGACTGGCGCGTGATTAAGTTTTAAGTGATAATAGACTTTCGCTGCATCTACCGCACTCTCTCCTGCCCCACCTGAGCCCGGTGTCATGACAGAGTCAAGAAGACCGGATATGGGAGGGGTCGCAGCTGGTTGGCGCAACTGGAGCCGCCCCTGGGCGTAGAACCACACCTGGCTCGGATCTAACGGAGTGAGAGTGCCATAAAGGCCACATTATGAAGGAACCATTGTAGTCTGCCTCTCCGCCAGTCAACCACTCCACACAGAACACACACTGGGCTGACCACGCGGTTCGAGTTATCCCGTCAGTTGGCAACCTTCCAAGCCACGGCTTTTAGCGCACCGTGATAGTTTCAAGCGCGTCAGATTTTTTATAGTGAGGAACATGCGCTGAGCTGTCAACCTCACTCTCTCCCCTACCCCCACAATCAGACCACCATCCAAGCCAGTCAGTTGTCTGAGGTGGGAGTGGGCGCATTGGCTGACGGGTCGGCGTACCTGTCTTCGCGCGCCATAGCACCACCTGGCCCCCCATAACGCACACACCAGGATTTACTTACGCAGGGGATATGGAGGAGCCATCGCCGTCTGACTCTCAGTCCATTGGTCAGCCACTCGACACACGCAGCACATACACTGGACCGACGGCGTTGTCTGGTGTAAGCGTCAGATTGGCAGCCTTACAAGCCACGGTTTCTGGGAAACCATGATATTCTCAGGTACGCAATGCTGGTGAGGGTGTTGTTTATGTATTGGTGTAGGTAGTGTGCGCTGATGTGACTTAGCCTCTGGTGGTTTACCGCAGGTTGTCGTGGAGGCGCATGTGTCCTAAAGTCCCATGCGGTGTTTAAATGTGCGGGAGCACTGAGGGCAGTGGAGACGGGCGCGGCGACTGCATGTCGAGCCCCAGGCACTGGTTCACCAGCCTCCGCGCGATGGATTCGCGGGTGACCGACCAGGCCGATGCGTGAGTTGAAGTTGCGGGCGCTGTGTGGGCAGGAGAAAACGGAAGAGGCTGGGGGAATGTCATTCCTTGTAGTGGGGGTGGCAGTGACGATAAGAATGGCAAGAGCGGAGGGTGTGCATGGGGTATCGATGTTGTTGGCATTGCGGTAATATCCGCTGTCATGGATGCGCATGTGACCGAATAGGCGAATGCGCGAGGGCAGTGTATGCGGCGATATCTACTGTGGGTTGGTGCTCCAGGCACTGGTTCACCAGTCTCTGTACGATGGATTCGCAAGTGACCGACCAGGCCAATGCGTGAGGGAATTTGCGGTCGCTTTGAAGACAGTCTTGGAGAGAGTCCAAATCGCTGGTCGTAGTCGTGGTGGTGACGACGGCGGTGGCGGCGATGGTGGAGGTAACAGGTAATGCGTATTGGGATGTGGTCTCTATGATGGTGGGAGTAATGGAATTGATGCCAGGAGAGAGCATGGGAGTGTCCGAAGGAGGGTTGGTAGAATTTGACGTAGAAATTGGAATTGTCGGATTGTTGGTTCATTGCGTCCGAAGATGTCCGACCAGGCTGATTCGCGCACGGAAGTGCGTTAACAGCCCGGGCATGTTGGCAGGGCCTGGGCCTTGGCGGCGGCGATCCGGTTGGCCTCATAGATTGCTGCACCAGTGTTCACGGATCTTCTCTATGCCGGTCTATCCTGGGCGAGGTCCTCTCAGGTCACCAGGTTGATTTGCACTTGCTTCAGAGATTTCTTTAGTGTCCTTGTAGCGTCGTTTTTGACCTCCATGTCGGCGAGCACCCGTTGTGACATCTCCGTAGAAAAGTCATTTGGGTAGTCGCTCTTAGTCCATTCTCACCATGTGGCCGCTCCATCGCAGTTGCACTTGCCTCAGCATGGTGTGGATGCTAAGGATTTCAGTCCGCTCTAGGAGTTCCATGTCTGGGGCCCTGGATTGTCACCTCAGCTTCAGTATTCTGTGGAGGCAGCTGAGATCGAAGTGATTCAGCTTCCTGGCTTGGTTCGAGTAGACGGTCCCAGGTCTTCGCTCCGTAAAGGAGTGTCGTCAAGACGACGACCTTGTACATCTTCAGTTTGGTGTTCAGGTGAATACCGTGGTGATTCCACACGGAGGTGGTTGTCGGCTGCAAACTCGAGAGTAGGAATGGAATTGGGGCCCGTAGACTCCACCTCCAGTCCTCGCGACTCCGCAGCGAGGGCCGTCACTCGGGGTTGACGGTAGATGGCATTGCTTGCGAAGACGAACTTGGCATCCAGGTTTAATACCTTGCCTTCTACAGTTTTCGCCAGAGCGTTCACTTTACCTGAACAGAGCACGGCAGTAGGTGTCAGCAAGCACGGCTCTACTCATCGGCCTAGCTGTCTAACATGCTTCTCGGGCAATGGTCATCATACGAAAGAATTGTAGATTATGAAAGCTGATTTTTCGACTGTTTTTAGCGCTTCTTCTGTTTGGTTGCAACTGCTCGTCCAAAGCTTTTGTGCAGTTCACCACCATATCCATGCCACAGAGGATGAGTGCTGATTTGGATAATTTTTGGAAGCAAGCGTGTTCACCTCTCCGGCAAGGGACACCATTGTCAATCTTTGTAGGGATTCAGGCCTCCTTCGCCTGCCACGCACTGCCAGCCGTTAACTCCTTTTTGAAGACAGTACAGCATAATAATATTTTGCTTAGAAACCCTACCCATAGACGAAGAGGGCTTCGTCCTTTTGGGAGGCTCGCGTAGCATCAGGTTTTTCATATTCAGCTGGAGAATTCATACATGTGAATGGCGTTAAGTTGATAAAAGTTTTAAGGACTCCGTGCCCCACCCTATTTTAACCAGCGTAGACGGTCTTGCATTTCTATACCACAGACGACCGATAAGAGTCCGTATGCTGCCTTACAGGTCACTAGCTTGTAATATTTTGGGGTCCATTTTGGAGCCGCGCTGAGCGTGGATGCGTCTGCACTATCATTGCATATCGGACCCATCCATGTGGTCGAAACTCTTCTTTTAGCCCGTTTTCCTGCTTTCTTTTTTATAGGCCTCCAAACTGAGGAAACTCAACTACGCCTACAACGGTCTTGGTCCCATAAATGGTTGCAAGGAGTTGGCCCTGGGAATCAAATCTAACTTGTTGCTCGAAGAGCTGGATCTTAGGTATGTGTTTTTTTAGGCGTGAAACCCCCAACAGTTTAGTTTTGCATCAAGGAACTTAGAACAGGCGACTATCAAAAAACACAGGCATCATACCCACCTCTAGCCCCTTTCCCTTCAATTTACTATCATATGTTACAGCATTATCCTAATTTGTCCAATAGTTTTTTTTAGGCATAGCCTGTTTATCTACGAGCAGTCATTTTATTAAAAGTCAAATCGAGAAACATATGTTTTTGGAACTCATCATCGGGCCGGTAAAATTACAAGGGAAATGGAAATATGAGGTGTTAACAGGGTTTATACACTATTTTCTTAGGCAGAGCGCAAGCTGTAAACACTTCCATAATGAGAAAGGACCCGTCTTGAGCTCAATCCCTCACTTGAAATAGCAACAGTAGAAACGAATGGGCAATTCACCATATACAATTATTTTAAACAATCTGGCCATCCCAAGCAACGAATGCATCTTCTAAGCCATCACTTAAGGGTTGGTCTGGAAGAACACTAGCAATGGAAGAGGAAGAGGCTATGATAAGGAGAGTTTTATTTGGACCTTTGGCTCTCCAAGGACGTGCATGGCCGTTCAGCATCCCAGACTGATGAGTTCGCCACGTAACCAGCTTTACGAGAAGAAAATGGGTGGCAGTCTCTCGTGCATCCACGCGCTCCCGTAAACCTGTATGGTTCGTTACATTGAGGCTAATCGTGGAGCTCACAGACGGCCGACAAGTTGAGCGTTCATGGGTGTGCGCGGACTCCTGGGGGGTGTGTTCGCACCTGGCGTGTACTTGTGGGTCTTGAAGATAACCACGCAGTAAGACAGGGTGCGTAGCTGTCAGATGCCCACTCGATCAATGGATCTATTCAGCGGTCTCAAGTTTGCGCAACTGTGCGAACATGTTACAAGCGGACGAACTCGACAGGAGGCCGCGTTCGGCTGCCAATCCGTCAGCCGTCAGTTAGCGCCAGATTAACCACCAAATAACTAACTTCACATGCTCATGGTAGTCTGCACCAGTGACTTCTCTCCTCCACGTAGAACTGTTACCGCCAGGGGGACTCATAACCCTCTGATACGGAACGGAGAGCCCAGTTGTTTCCTATGCACCTACCGCTACATTACATGTGGAGCGTATCTTAAATAAAGTTTAGTAGTAGAGTTAAAGACCCAACGTTTGTGACACTTAAAAATCTTTAATCGGTAAACAATAGACGGACGTCCATGTTCCCACCGTTTGTGTAATCTTTTCGTCGCATAGTACATGGGATGATTGTCACCGCAATTTCGAGCCGATTGTTCGCAGCCAACGTGCAGTGCATCGACTTTTGGGTGTGAGATTATTATCGGACCTTGACTCGTGTTAAATCTATTTTTAGTATATTTTTATTATCTCTAAAGGAGTATTGATTGAGGTTCTTTTTCTAGTGGTTTTTGTAAGCGTGAATTACGTTGTTAACTTGCAGTGACATGTTTAGCTTAAGGTTACCGATCAGATTTCATTCATGTTTATGGTAAAATCTTCATGTTTACAGTAGTTAATTCACTATGGCGACCGCAAAAAGGGCATGTGTGCATATCACAAAGATGCTGTTGGTAACCTGTCACTCAATGTCCTGTTATCATCTTACTGTTGGAAAACTGGTCGGCGTGTTATTCTCCTCTATAGTTCTGAAGGTTCCTATTTATCTGCATATCCTGCGGTTAGCCATAATCATTTCAAAGTTTACTTTAACTGTAACCACGCAACCGTTATCTGCTCAAACAAAACCAACATACTGAGACAGAGTTGGCTTGTTAGTTTTTCGGCTGCCTTTAGAAACTACACAAGGCACCCGTAGGAATTGAGTTCAACAGAGGAATCCGTTTTGGAGCCACTGTACTCAAAGCGACCCTACCTTCTCCCGCATATGACCCCAAAAGTCTCATGCGAATGTCATGAATACCTCGTCTGAATTTGCTCTTCTTTATAATTTCTAATTTTTTCAATAGCCAGATTGAGATGTTTCAGAACCGGCACCTTCAATCCAAAGCGCTTAGCTACCTTCCTACGTTACTAATTTCATACAGTTATTCTCAATAGAGTTTACTAGTCCCGCATCCCAGTGTTCTCTCGTCGCATATCAAATAAAGTGAGCTGGAATTTCACTGGGAAATTTTGTAAAAGATCCTTGACGTGTATGCAGTCCTAAAGGATGCGAAAGCACTTCCTATCACTTTTGAATCCGTTGGTGGACTATTCGTCATAGGTGGTTGCATTTTCATTTGTTATTTCTTTTTTTGTCTGATTTATCAGGGAAATCGTTTACTTATTGCACTTAATTAGCACAAACTTCAGTAACAATGAACTTATTCTGCCCTCTACTTTCAGTGACAATAGAATCTCCCCAGAGGGTGCAGTTCTCCTTGGTAAGGGCCTCCAGGTCAACGCATCCCTCAAGATTTTAAAGGCAGGTCGTTATAGCTACTGATATAAGTTAGTAGATCTTATTTTGTATTTTATGCTATTTAATATCTTGTCTATGACCAACTGTACACCCGCCGAATCCACCCTACATGGCGTTGCAAGAATGCTTCTATCGAGACCAAGAATATAAGTCAAATGTTAGACCCGTGCAAGGCTGGCTTGGGAGAAATGCTGGATTTTTGGAAAATCTAATCCTTATATTCTATGGCTATGAGGCTGTTTGCAAATGGAAAGTTCGCTCCCTGCGACAAGTCTCGGCAATTAATTTCGACGAGACACACCGCGAAGTCCATCGGCCACCAAACCTATCTTTTTAAAATTTTATGTATGGAACTCTGTGACTGTATATTGCCACTTTGTTTTTTGGGAAACTGGTGTCCCTGGTTCTTATTCTTGCAGAGGAAATGGGTGGTGCCTTTCGTATCCGCTCAGTCCAATGTTTTTAGAGAGGGATCCATGCACAAATGACTATATTCGCACTAACCGGTGCTCGTCATTAGATTTTTTCAACAATGTTCGGCAGTGTTGAAACAAAACTTTCTAGTTAAACCTGTGACTTGAAAGCTGCGGGACAAATTATCAAATTTCGGTGATCATCGAGTAATAAAAAAATGTATTCTTGGCAGCTTATACTGGGTCCGATGCCTCGAGTCCGTTCCTAGTTCGCTGAAAACTTTGTCATGGTAGCAGGCAAGTCCAAGATGCGAGTTAACTTGGTTGCCTTCTAGTGGGGAGGCCTGACTAGGCTTTCAAGTTTTACTGTTATAAATGTCCGCAGAATAAAGGTTCTTCATCGTTATCTCTCATTGCAGTTTCTTAGGCAGGCCATAGGAGTCATAATCCTCACTAACGGTCTAGCCTAATTCGTCCCTTTCTCAGATGGATCGAAATCCCCTACAGTCCGCTGGTTGCTACGTTATTCTTAACTTCATTCTTAAGAATCCCAACAAGAACTTGAAAGTTCTGACCTTTGAGGTAAGTACATGCGCATGAGCTCCCTGTTTTTTATATTTGCATCTACAATTCCATGTTTTAACTGCACAACGTTTCATGCATTTTTGGTATTCGAATATTACATATGTGGTCCATCAATGGAAATTCATCAGTCGGCGTTAATTTTAAGCACCAGTCAGTTTTTTCGTTAACGTTACATAAACTAGTGAAACCGTCTGGTTTCAAGTGAGTGCAATTCCGTCGGGGACGCAGCCCGTGTTTGGAAACTCCCTGCATTGGTACTATTTCGGCAACGCCCAAATGCTTCTTAAATTTCTTCCTACCTTTGCCGGAGATCCCATTCCAAATCGTTTAGCGCAATGTTGGTTGCTGGTTCGGGTTCAAAAACCCTCAGTAAGTACAATGTGTATAGTGGGGTTCACCTTATGTTGCTTAAATTCATTTTCGTGATATTCCTTTTCTCCGGCACAGGTAACTCCTTGGCAGCACCAAAACGGATCTATTTATAACGACAGCCTCTGGGGATGAGAAAATTTTCATAAGTAAAAGCCGTTTGACGTGAGATAAACGTGAAGTTTGTACAACTGAATAAGTTACGATTACTCGGCCTATTGAGAAATCACAGGTACGGCTGTCATCGATGCGAAGTAGTCGATACTCCCCCTTTTTCATGGCTCAAACGAGGGGCTTATCATTAACTTGGTCTATTTGAGTTGCAAGGCGAACTTCTCATGCACAGCAACTTGAACACATATCCAATAATGCACAGCAGCCCTGATATAGTAATTTAGGATAAATGAATAGATTTTATGAGGACAGACTGTAGGAATCGGCGAACCCAGAAAAGGAACACGTTTGTTGTCCGATGGGATCTAACCGCTGCCAATAAATTTCTCAAAACATGTATTTAGACAATGCATTATCATGAAAAGCACATCAAGGCTCAATGCACAGCAGTAAACTTTGTACCTGTGTGAATTGGTTGGTTCACTTTGTCTGCCTCCGAGGGGAAAATATCTCTCTCTTTAAAGTTGTGAACTGTATAAAGTATGTTACAAATTTAAGATTGCACTACTTCAAGAAGTTTATTTGGGGAACTGCCAATAATTGCATTCGAAACCAGGTGTAAGAATACCGTGCATAGACGATAATCAACAGCCCACAACTAATGGGCCAGTCTTCGGATTTATACATTATTCTGCCCAAATGGAACAATTTAAAAATGCTCACTGACGACAAATAACGGAGTCCAACATGTCAGCTACTCCTCAGGCATTCTACGAACGTGATCCAGTCGCTGCAGGTAGGGCATTGAAGCCAAATACCCTGTCAACCGATCGAGTGTTACTCCCGTCGTCATGTTTTTGTCCACGCCAAGCGCACAACACTTATCGCACATTGGTAGTCTAGAACTGTCCATTTATGTCTTTTATTCGGTTCTAGAGACAAAGTTTCCTATCCGTTCAAAAGTTCCGTTTGACGTAAACATTGCGTACTCAGCCTTTCACCGCCACATACACTTTCTGCTGTCGTGGCTATTTTCTTAAAGGAGCAATACCAGAGAAACCTACGAGGGAATTGGAGTGGCTGTTTCGGATTTATTAACCAACGTTAGTATGCCACACTCAGCGGCTGGTAACAAGACCAGAAACGTAAACCTGGGGTGATAGGAATGAATTATGTGCAGCCATCCTCGCCCACCCCCTCCACCCCTTGCCCACCTCGACAGGATAGGGCAATAGAAATAGCCCATTTATGCATGTAATTTTGCGCTACATTCCAGAACACTTAGGGTTACGATTTGGTTCATGGTTGTTGGTGTTGTTGTTGTTAGCGCTAGGCCAAGGAGAATAAGTACGCTTCCGGAAATTTAGCACAATGCCACCAGTAGAACGAGAGCAGAGGCGTTCCGATTTTCTTCTTCTTCTGCTGCTGCTGCTTGAGTTTGATGCCTTTACTACTGAGCCATAGACTCATGCTCTATCGGCTGCTACCAGGGATGGTTAAAGTTTGTGGTCTGATTGTGCAACTCCAAATCGGAAGGTTCTGTTTTGTCTTAGAATTCCGTTCTACAACCGTCAGAGGCGGTGGTATAATGCTAATTCAGCACTAGGCAGATGGTATTTCCGATAAGAACAAGTGAAGTTTGAGTGACAATGTTAGTTTGGAAGAAGATGGATCCTGTTAGACAGGGGAGCCATCATTCTCTTGCTCGTTCTGTCTTTAAATCAAAACCTTTTGAGGATAGGGAAGATGATTCATTTCGAAGCCCGATTTTTATTTAGAACTGCTCAAACATTAGCCTTACCTTTTCCCATAAAGAGGTTGCCTTTTCTAAGCAGACACACAGATTACCTGATCACTTGACAGAGTGGACTGGAACTAATCAAACGTTGAAATGTCAGTTATGGAGGAAGCTTAAAAGTAAACCTGCCTATGAGGCTATAATCTGGCTAGTTGTGCGGCTTAATAACACGTCTGCATAAGCCGTAAATGGCAACGATGGGTTGCGTAACCAGAAACCAGGAACCCCAGGCTCGTGTAAAACGAGAATGGTGGTAATAGGGGAATAATGCTAACTAGTACGAAAATATTGAAGTAAAATTACGGAATGTCATAAGTAATAACCACGGTTGTTAAGTACGATATTCAGTTAAGAAGCGAGCGCGCACGATGAAAAACGATGTCATACAATTGTGTCGCCAACTCTCTAGCGAATTGCTAGCACCAGCTAAGCAAATAATTTCCCTAAATTGTAACCAACCGACAAGGCCTATGGTTACTTAATTACTCAATGATTAAAATAATTAATAAGTGGGTTAAATAAATAGTAATTTATATATTTATTTAAGTGTGGTGTTATGAAATATATATAACCAGCAGTTATTGGATCCAAAAAAACCAGCTCCACCTTGTAATTCTAGGCAATAGTAATAATAGAGGCGAATTTTCGCATTCCAGGTATGTATGTATAAAAAAGGAAGAAGAAGAAGAATGTTGTAAGCTCACCGAAATCACGGCTTTATTAATGTGAGCTGTAGGACTCTTACCGGAGTTTCATCTTTTATAATTTCCTCAGAAATTAGTTTGTAACTTGGAGCAGCTCAGTTTATTGAAGGGTCTATAGGCGCAGACCGAAATTTGATATGAATATTTGGACCGAAGTCCATCAGCCACTGTGGGATAACCGCGTAATATTCGTACACTTTCAACAGGCAGTCAGTAGTATAACGTATGAAATAATTCACCATACTGACACTGCATGGCACAATTATGAGGGTTTCAGCTTGTCAATGGGTCCCTGTGTGCTTACTGGAGCCCACCTTCAGAGATAAAAGCCGCAACAAAAAACAAGCAACAGTTATAGGGGGAGAGGCCGATCAAATACCAGTGACGTTCGTCCGGAAGTAACTGCGTCGGGCCTTGTATGCTAGCGCCAGATCGATAAATCGACTGACTGATGTCTCATCGGAAGCCCAGGTTTTAATCAATTCCCGGTTTACCTTGCTTCTGGTGTGGGCGATTATCCTCGTGGCTGCGACGTTAGACACGTGACCCGTTTCGTATGTGGGGGCAGCTACCTGTGACAATCCGTAACCCCGTCTCATCGCCAGTTTATGCTCGTGTATGCGCGATCCAAGCATACGTCTAGTCTGTTCTGTGTAATCAAGAGAACAGTTTAGGCACGGGATGCAATAAAATAGACCTGACTGCTCATTAGGATTTACGTTGTCCTTGATTTCCATGACACTGCTGCACATGGCAGCTTTGGACCAGTTTGTAATTCCGACACCTAGTCCCACAGCCATGCGCTCGGTTGCTTCTGACACGTCCGTGCTGTATGGCAGCGCATGTCATACCACAGGGGCTTGTTCTGTATGGGTCTTCCGGGGGCGCACACGTAGGCATCGACTCATGAACACCTGGGTATAGCCGTTCCGCATAACGTGGGCGCGGAGATAACTGGTCTCACGTGTTTTTTCTTCCGGGTTGCTGCAGTTAGTCTGGATTCGTTTGAAAGCATTCTCACACAGCTTCATTTGTAAGAAACCAGATGTTTGCTGTGAAAATTGAGAAACTGCGTCGCCTTCCTGTAAACAGCTGTTTCTAGGTCACCGTTGGAAATTTGCCTGAACAGCACATCAAGGAAGGGAAGCTACTGTTCTTCTTCTTTTTCTTCCCTCGTGAATTGTGTATCTGGGAAGATCGACGAAGGGTGATCATGGAAATGCTGCAGCCTGTTGCTCTTGGGGATAACAAACGTGGCGTAAATATGATGGCACCAAAAGATCGGTGGCTATTGGTGAACGGAATTTTTTTCCAGTTCTCGTAGGACCAATTCTGCCACCAAACCGCAGCTTCGGGAGCAACTGCTGTTCCCTTGATCTGCTCATAGGTTTCTCCGGCAAAGGTGAAGTAGGTTTTTGACAAAATTCGAACAACCTCATATAATGCTCAATTCTGTGGGTTTGGTCGAAGGCCTCCTCAATTTTCCTGCGCAAGACGTCTTGTGCCAAACTCGGCGGTATAAATGCGAATAATAACGTCACGTCAAAAGAGACCATCATTTCGTCCGATCGAATCCGCCGACCTTGTACATCTGCCAGGAATTGGGAGGCTGAATGGACTGAGGTAGTCGAATTATTTTGGAGGAATTTCAGTTTCGAGTGCATCCACTTTTGCTGGCTTTTTGTTGCCGCTTTTATCTCTTACGATAGAATTCAGTTAGAGTTCGAAAGTTCAGACGAATAAAGCCATGATTCCGACGAGCGAACAGCCTTCTTCTTCTTCTTCTTCTTCTTCTTCTTCTTCTTCTTCTTCTTCTTCTTCTTCTTTCTTCTTCTTCTTCTTCTTTCTAAGAATCCTTATTACTCGGCATAACGAGACGGAAAATATAGCGTAGACTATAAATGCATAACCTCCCTTTAAAAACAACTCATAAATCAGAAGCCAGTTCTGGTTCAGGAGCCGTCATCAGCCAGTCATATTCAACGCCAGGTGGTGCACTGCCGAAGGCTCGAACCGCGACCAGTTGAATAAAAGTTCAAAGCTCTAAGCATTGGGCCACAGGTTCATTTTCTAGCCGGTTTAGATCAGGAATATTGACATTTCATTCTCCGTTACCTTTGCCGGCAAGGTTCATCTTCCTATAATACTAGCCGCTCTATGGCTGCTGGCATGGCTCGAGAGTGAGTCCCAACACAGGACGGGACGATTAGTCCCGTGAAATCGGCAAGCGTTCATCAACTAATGTCAATGTTCCCTATCTAAATCGGCAGGACAACTAGCCCGTGGCGCAGTGGCCTAGAGCGTTGGACTTCTGAACATCGGGCCACGAGTTCGAGTCCAGGTTGGTGCACCACTTGGGGTTGAGTATGACCGGCTGATGACGGCTAATGAGGCAGGAATGGCCAGTTCAGTCTCCTTCGTCCTTGTTTGCAATGTTCAACTGCTCTTCTTATTTTTATCCCTTGCTCCACCATCTCTCTCTCTCTCTTTCTCTAGGACATTGAAGTCAATGAAAGCTTCAGGCTGCTTGAGGGCCAGGCTCTTACTGCGCTGCCAGAGCTTACAATCGTTTGTGGTCCCAGGAGTCTGAACAAGGAACTTGCGTGGTACTCTCTCTCATTTTACTTGCGGGATCCTTCAAAACCGCGCAAATACACAGCGGTGGTGAAAAACTTTGACCGCATGTTCCATCGGGATTTCAAACCCTTCCTTCTGCGGGCAGACGAGGACAATGACATGAAGCTGTCGCGTCCCGAATTCACGCAAGCTCTGGAGGTAGGTTTTGCCTGAATAGCAGTCATTCGATTTTTTTTCACAATGGCACAAGATTTCTGCCCGCAGAAAAGGACAACTTAGTCCTGTATGTCCGAGCTACGCCCTTCACTCTGCTAGGCGTTATGCAGTAGGACCCGGAGAGTATGCGCCCTCAGCGCGGACAATGAGGTGACCTGAAAGTCCTAGATATAAAATATTAACTTACACCGGTTTACTGAGCAGTGAAGTCCAACTATACAAAGGGAGAGGGGGCAACTGAAGCTACAGATTCGGGTGCATCCGCAAGAAAAGCCGTACGTATGCGTATATACTGCAGTGAGGCTCGGAATGTAGGAAGATGCGAGAAGGAACAAAGCTTGACCCTAGTCTCAAGGCGCTTACAGTTCCTTGACAGGCTGTGATTGGCGGTTATTTTCTTCTGATCACCGCATTGAAACCCACTGAAAAGTGTTGAGTATAGTTATGCATTTCAACAGATGCTTGAAATCTTAATTGCAGTTTCTCGAGATAGGACCAGAGTAGGTCATCAGATAGTTTTTTTCAAATGCCAAATATTCAACCCCATTATGTATTCGAGCCACCAAATAATTTTTCTATGAATTCAATTAAATTCATAAGCGCAATTTAATTTTTTTAATTAGCAACCTGCCCCCCCCGCTATCATGTTTCTGAGATCGCATTAAAATTTGGCATAAAAATGCAAAATACGTCAAAAATTGCAGTGGTCATGAAAAATAAAATCCACTGAACGAATGAGTGTGTCTGAAAGCCTATAATTCTTAAAATGGCTTTTAGAATATGGGTTAGAGGCTTTCGTTGTTTGCCTTATTAATGTCTAACATAAGCTGCATCCGATAAGTGAGTTCGTCACACAAGGTTGTTTGTGCACTCATTTCACCGCTGCCTACTTCAAAGACAAATTAAATCGTCAGTTCCGTTTTAAAAGTTCACACGCTTTGCTTGAACGCTGCCACTTAATTTACGCTCGTTAGACTGCTTGCTGCTACTCTGTTTTTATCTTCGCAATATAGGAGTCGCGTGCAAGATGCAGACAGTGGTAAAATACTACAGCCATAATTTGGATGTCTATTTGTTGTGCTACCAAATACTTTATCAAACTTTTCATAACCGATCAGTAGCAGGCCAAAAGCAATGACCGCACGTGGAGGTTGACATAGTGCCACTGCTATGACTTTATGAGTAGAAAGTTAAATTATTGAGAATGATCAAAGTGGGACCCGGAATAAGACCTAGTGTCGAGCTAAACAATCTAGCTCTCCAATCTCCCATCTGCTGACACGCGTTTTCTGGCTGTGTGAGTTTCTTACTCCGCATAATCTGCCTGAAATATACGTTTTGCTTACTTCTTTGTTATTTTTTTCCATCTTCTTCGCAGCGCTACCTTGAGGTAAGTTAACTCTGCTTGCATAGTTTTTGGTCTATATTCAAGAAACCCACGCATCCATGATTTAGCATGTATGGTGGGTCACCTCCATAGTAACTGGCTGCAGCCTGTAGTAATTTTTCGAGTAAGACTAGGAACACATGTGCCCTTACATGTTTTATCATCTTTAGAATTTTTTTTCAAATAAGGAGATTAAGAGGTGTTCGTGTCAGCAAAGTAACCAAGCGTGAGCGTGAGTATATGAGGAGATTTTTGGTATCCGCCTCCATATTCGATTGTTCCCTTATAGTGAGCTTTTTGAAGGGGTGGGGGGAAGGCGCGGAATATATGCTCCATCTGCTTGACTTCTGTCAGAGGTCTACACCACCCGACAGTCTGGGAATGCTTTTATGTTTTTTTGGGTTTTTGGCAGATTTTTAGTTCCTTATCGCAGGAAATTTCTTTCGCACTATCCTTCGAATTACTTTCTTATATCCGTCACATCTAAGACTGATCTTTTTGAGGCGGCACCATACCAAATAGCCGATAAGTGGCTGATTTGTCTGAATTTGAACGATTTAACTGGTAATGTTCCCGAGTTACTGGTACTTTTCGTGTCCCCTTGCGCACTTCAGCCCCATCTGACAAGTTAGACAAGGTTTGTCTCTTAAAATGTTCGCTCAGCCACTTTGTTTGAGGGCGCACAAGCGTCTAAAGTTGGGCATAGATAGCTGATCGACGTCGTTTCCATTCTTTTCCAATCGAAAATCCATACATATATCCCATCCTTGACCATTAGGCAGGAATTAGAATGTAAGTAGAATTCAATTGCGCAAGGGGTCATGCTTTTAAACTTTAACTGGATCTTCTCGCATCCACCAGTTTGGATATCTTCTCGAAGCTCCTGCAAGTGTTTGTTGAGTAATTGGGACGCTATTACGTACACTCGGTGACTAATCTCACTAAATTTTAACTAGAATTCGGAAATGTGTTCTTGATTAGAATGGGGGTCGTGATCTCGGTTGGCACAGAGAGAGAGAGAGAGAGAGAGAGACCGTTCTGCATTTGAGCATTTGTCAGCAGCCCATGCAGTCAGTCACGTGACAAACGCACAAAACTATCTCACATAGGCGGTCCTGAGACCAGATCCAATCATTGGACACGACGTACCTGTGCAAAAAAACAATGCTTCCACTTGGCCTCTTTAATTGCTGAGAGATTTTGAAACTTTCAATCTCCACACAATAATATGCAGTTCTGGGTAGCCAATCCATCGTTCGATGTCCCCACACGTGGTCTGCTCTGTCCCCTAACTTTCATCATCTCTTTTCTGCGTCCTAACAACAGACGTTATCCCTCTTTCTTCTGCTTCATGCTGTAGACTCTTCAGGTGGGCATAAAGCCTGACGAACTGAGGCAACTGCTCCAGGAGCTGGATCCGCAAAACGAGAATGAGGTGGATATTGCGTAAGTCGTTTAACAGTTAATTTTTCAGGTTGACTCTGCACTTAAACCAAACTGTAACCTTAATCTTAAACTTAAACCATACAGTTAACACTGACCCTAACCTTAACCCTTAGCATAATCTCGACCCTGCCCCTTACTCTGACCTTAACCCCAACCTTGAACCAAACCCTAAGCTCAACTCTAACCCTCACCTTAATCCTAAACCTAATCGGGCACAAAGTTACGTGTGTTGCGGGCGGTTCCTAATCCCGTCTCCGGTTTAGGCGGTCATACAGGTTATCATTACCTTGTTTCCTATAAAGTCCAACGCAAAACAGTAAGCATCTTGTCAGGTGTTCCAGATGAAATCATATCTGAAAAAAATTTTGGATCCAGTATGTTGCTGGATTGCTCCAAAAACCAGTTCAGAAAACGGTCCCTCACTTAAGAAAGAGGAGCTACTTCAGTTCCGTCATCCCTCTCTCTTCCGCTCACTCGGATCGCAGTTACACTGAGGTGTGCTTGTGCTGGTACTTTTGTGCGAAAATTCCACTCCTCGTCGAGGTCATTTCCGTTATGACGTTCACGTTTGTCGGAAATTTATTTTTGCTCTTGAAACGGTGGTTGTGTGAAATATTCGATAACATTAAACAGAATCGGACACGAATGCCGACTGAACCATTTGAAACTCCCGGTACATAAAGACCATGAGTTAAGTCACCTCCCCCTGGAGTGAGCGAAGTGGTTGCATTTTTTTGTTTACTTTATATCTTCAGGGGCCGTTTGGGACTTGTGTTAAGATTTATTTTGACACTTACTGTCGTCTGGCTGACATTACGGATCCTAGAGCACCCCCAATCGATTTGGGAGTGCAGATTTCTCTCTTGGACATGACTCTTTTGTACGCCTCCTGAATTTAGCTCCTGAAAGTTACTTTAACGAATTACGTAAATTATGGCCCTTCGTTCATTCCCTTGCATTCCGCTGGACACGGCAGTCGGCCAGTGAATTTTGCGATGGGTTACTATGTGCCGATCCCGGTTTTCGTGGAAGGACGGCTGTTCTGCAGATTCCTTAGGATTATCTATAAATATCTCAGTCTGATCTGAAAAGAATTACCAATGTTTTGTTTAAATACAATATTCACAAAAGCAGCAAAAGCTGTCTTTTAGTGCTGAATCACCGTATGATAAAGATTTTCATGCCTTATTTAAAGTGGCGCACTCCTGAAAATTCAAAAATCGTGACGCTGGCAGCCTGTACCCATATATGTCCTCGAAGTACTCAGAATTGCATATCTTAGCAATGGCGAAGGGTCCTTGTAGGTTTACTCACTCCTAGCAGTGTCCTACGCAATTTACCGTGTGCGACCTAACTCATGCAAAATGCCGAAATTTACGAAAGATTGATAATCACTCGAAAACTGGCAGCAACGCATGTATCAAAGCTTTGAACTATTAATGAACAACCTTAAGCGAATATAAAACTAAAAGGAAATGTTAAAATTAATATTATTTTGTTGAGAAATATAAACTTTTTGAAAAAAAGCGGCAATTTCTGCAAAAAAATTAAAAATCGCTGTAAATGCAACGAATAAATTTAAATAAAATTGTCAGCTGATAGCGTAAACATAATATTTTTGTAGATTAAGAAAACTATTCTTTCGTTCAATTCCTTTATTGGTATTTATGGTATAGAATTACGATAAGTTTCAGATCGTCCTTGAAAAACCTGTGAATATTTCGCGATTTTCCAGGTTTTCATAGGAAATTTCTTGGATGTCCGGCAACCTCCGATTTCGCCCAAATCCTGCCTGTTTTCCTTCATTATATTAAATTGAACCTGTATTTTTCTTTAGCAAAAGGCTTTCTGAGCCTCAAATCCCCTCAAGAAACCAAAATAACTAAAACCAATAACCAAAAACCAAAACGAACTACTCACTAAAATTTTTATCATACATTGCATGAGTTAAGTCACCTACCGTGTTTAACAAAAGTGTGGTATTCATGGAAGACACTGTCCCCAGACATGAAGATGCGAATTCCAGGTTCTTTGTGAAAACAAAGCATCGAAGTCGATCGCCGGAACTTTTGCTGCATTTGTCTATGTTTTCCCATTCGCCTAAGAGTCCACTACCAGAAACAGCGAAAAGTACAACAAACCAGTGGGTGCCAGCCACGCGCCTCTTTGACTGAGAACTTGGTCGCGCCATCTGGCAACGGCAGAAAAGCACGTGATAAGAGGGAGTCAGATCGATATTCCTGTTTAGAGAAGTGCTCTCCGGTGGGCAAGGCCACGGTCAGAGCTCAGTCCGTCATTTTTACCGACTCAGGGCAGCCTCGTTACATCGGATAGGCCAATGCATGCTTTACTCCGTGAGACTGCTTATATGTCAGCCTCTGTTATGGATGCTTAGCCGACCATGTTAAAATCGACAGGTAGACGAGCAGATTACTAAAACCGGATTCTCGCTACTACACTGACCGAAATTTTCATTGACTAACACAAGTCATACCCTGGTAGCCACAAACCTCAAACTTACCTCAAATAACGTAGTGAATATTTTTTCAAAAATGTTTCCATCCTCCTTAACGTCCAATTGCACTGCAAAAACCACAGAACCGGAGAGAATGAGAGGGATCCTTTTTAAATGCAGTCCAAGGTTGAGCAACATACATCTTCACGATGGATTCCCAAGTGACGGTCCAGCCTGAGGTGTGATGTGCATATGCGGTGACAATATAGTCAGGAAATTGGGAACTGATGGGTCGGTTGCGGTGACGATTCTGCCAGGGCTCATTGAGCAGATGAATAGGGTGGGGGGAGGAGGCTGGTATAGCTGGGAATGAGATTGTTATCTGATGTAAAGATTGGGCTCGACGTGTCGACATTGCGTTGAATTCCATTGTCGTGAACGAGCATGTGGTGAGTAATCCAGCAGCTGCCCACAGTACGATCGGGGACACATCTAGATTACCACCTTCCCCGTCAGAGGGCGAAAGATGTTGATCGAGAACAGCAGAATTACCGGATGCGTGGGCACACAAGACCGGATACCCTCAACTGGTCTAGTCCGCCGGTCGAAGCGTTTATCGGAATAGGGCCGTTAAGCAGAGCCTAGCTTCGAGAAGACAGATGAGAGTTGCATGGCAATTGAGGACCGTAGAGAGCAGCAATCACTGCTCGAGGCAAATGATAGGACATACCTTGAGCTACACAGCTTTACCCTACCTGGACACTCCTACAACCCGACTGCCACTTGACAGTTCGACCGTCGATATCGACGGGGTCCACCGTATGCTCCACACCAGGTGGAGCAGTGAGGGTGACTGTCGCGTGAATTATTTTTAAGTGATAGTAGCCTTGCGCTGCAGCTACCGCACTCTCCTCCTCCCCCATCTGAGCCCGGTGTCGAGAAGAGTCAAGAAGACCGGAGATGGGAGAGGACGCAGGTGGCTGGCGCGGCCGGATCCGCCCCTGGGTGTACCACCACACCTGACTCGGATCCCACGGAGTGAGAGTGCCATAAAGGCCACATTATGAAGGAGCCATTGCAGCCTGACTCTCAGTCCGCCAGGCAGCCACTCAACACAAAACACACATTGGGCTGACCACGTGGTCCGAGTTATCCCTTCAGTTGGCACCCTTCCAAGCCACGGCTTTTAGCGCACCGTGATAGTTTCAAGCGCGTCAGATTGTTTACAGTGAGGAAAATGCGCTGAGCTGTTGACCTCACTCTCTCCCCCACCCCACAATCAGACCACCATCCGAGCCAGTCAGTTGTCTGAGGTGGGAGTGGGCGCATTGGCTGACGGGTCGGCGTACCCGTCTTCGTGAGCCACAGCACGACCTGGCCCCAATAACGCACGCACAAGGATTAACTTACTCAGGGGATATGGAGCAGCCATCGCCGTCTGCCTTGCAGTCCACTGGTCAGCCACTCGACGCACACAGCACATATACTGGGCCAACGGCGTTGTCTGGTGTAAGCGTCAGATTGGCAGCCTTCCAAGCCACGGTTTCTAGGAAACTGATATTCTTCGGTACATTATCATGATTGTGAGAGTTTTGTCTATGTATTAGTGTAGATGGTGTGCGCTGATGTGGCTTAGCCTCCGGTGGTTTACCGCAGGTTGTCGTGGAGGCGCATGTGTCCTAATAGGCCCATTCGGTGTGTAAATGTGCGGGAGCAGGGAGGGCAGTGGAGGCGGGCGCGGCGACTGTATGTCGGAGCCCCAGGCACTGGTCCACCAGCCTCCGCGCGATGGATTCGCAGGTGACCGACCGGGCCGATGCGTGAGTTGAATTTGCGGGCGCATTGTGGGTAGGAGAAATCGGTAGAGGCGGGGGGATGTCATTCATGGAAGTGGGGGTGGCAGTAGCGGTAAGCATGGCAGGAGCGGAGGGTGTGCATGATGTATCGGTGTTGTCGGCATTGCGGTGAATTCCGCTGTCATGGATGGGCATGTGACCGAATAGGCCCATGCGATGAGTGAATGCGCGAGGACAGTGAGGACAGTGGAGGCGATGATCTCTGCTGTGTGTTGCTGCTCCAGGCGCTGGTTCACCAGTCTCTGTACGATGGATTCGAAAGTTACCGACCAGGCCGATGCGTGAGGTGAATGTGCGGTCGCATTGAAGACAGTTTAGGAAAGAGTCCCAATCGCTGATGGTGGTAGTGGTGGTAGTGGTAGTGAAGTCGAAGGCGGTCGTGGTTGCGGTGGTGGGGTAACAGGCGATGAGTATTGGGATTTGGTCTCAATGAGTGTGGGTGAGTCTGAAGGAGGGTTGGCAGAATTTGACGTAGAAATTGGAATTGTCGGATTGTTGGTGCATTGCGTCCGAAGATGTCCAACCAACCCGATTTGCGCGCGGAAGATGCGTTGACAGCGCGGGCATGTTGGCAGGGCCTGGGCATCGACGATGTTAGTCCCGGGCTTTGGTGAATTTCGTGCCGCTCTTTTGGCCTTGGCGGCGGCGATCCGGTTGGCCTCATAGATTGCTGAAACAGTCTTCACGGATCTTCTCCATGCCGGTCTATCCTGGGTGAGGTCTTCCCAGGTCACCGGGTTGATTTGCAGTTGCTTCAGCGATTTGTCCTTGTAGCGTCGTTCTTGACCTCCCTGTCGGCGAGCACCCGTAGCGACATCTCCGTAGAAAGTCGTTTGGGTAGTTGCTCGTCGTCAATTCTTACCAGGTGGCCGCTCCATTGCAGTTGCACTTGGCTCAGCATGGCGTGGATGCTGAGGATTCCGGTCCGCTCCAGGAATTCCATGTCCGGGATCCTGTCTTGCCATCTCAGCTTCAGTATTCTACGGAGGCAGCTGAGATTGAAGTGATTCAGCTTCCTGGCTTGGTTCGAGTAGACGGTCCAGGTCTTCGCTCCGTAAAGGAGTGTCGTCAAGACGACGGCCTTGTACATCTTCAGTTTGGTGTTCAGGTGAATACCGTGTCGATTCCACACGGAGGCCTGCAGCCGGCCGTAGGCCTGACTAGCTTTGGAGATCCGTTGGACAACCTCGCCATCGATTCTCGTGTTGTGTGACAGCGTGCTTTCTAGATAAGCGAAGGTTTCCACGTTTTTGAGTTGAGCACCGTTGACATTGATTCGGGAAGCATTGTATTCCGCGCTAAGTGGCGGCTGGTGCCTGACAGCCGTTTTGGCTGTACTGATTGTTAATCAAAAATCGGCGCAGCCTGCAGTGAAGAGGTCCATACTCCTTTGCATGTCATCCTCCGTCACGGTGTTAAGGGCACAGTCGTCCGCGAAGAGCAAGTCATAAACTGTAGTCGTAGACACGCGCGTTGAAGCCTGCATACGCCGACTGTTGAGAAGGTGCCCGTCAGTTCTGTAGGCGATGCGGATCCCAGGCTGTTCATCACGGTTGGCGTTCATCAGCATACCCGAGAACAAGAGACTGAACAGGGTGGGAGCCAATACGCAGCCCTGCTTCACTCCGTTGATCACTGTGAATGCTTCGGATACCGTCCCGTTATCAGTGACGTGCGCCGTCATCCCGTCATGAAGCTGACGCATCATGTGCGTGAACCCCTCAGGACAGCCGAAATTCTGCATAACTTTCCACAGTCCGTAAGGATTCAACGTGCCAAAGGCTTTTGTTAGATCCACGAAGGTAGTGTACAGGTGAGTTCGCATCTCCTGGAACTTCTCTTGTAGCTGGCGGACGGCAAAGATCATATCGGTTGTTCCGCTGTGTCGGCGGAAGCCATATTGGCTTTCCGGGAGCAGGCCCTTCTCTAGGTGACCGTTCAAACGATTGATAAGGATACGGGCGAAGATCTTCCCGGCGATGTTGAGCAACGAGATGCCTCTGTGGTCATCACAGAGTTTCCAGTTCCCCGTCAACTTGAAGAGATGGACGATGGTCACGTCTTTTAAATCCTGAGGAACTTGTCCATGGCTCCACATCTCCTTGAAGAGTATAGTGAGTTCTGCCATCAGCCGGGGCCCACCGTGCTTGTAGACATCCGGTGGAATTGCGTTGGATCCCGGTGCTTTACCGCTGGAAATCTGCTGCACGGCCCGGATGGTTTCTGGTAGGGAAGGCGGCAGATCCAGGTCGTTGTTCGTGTCCTTTTGAGGGAGCCGGTCAATGGCAGCATCGGAGATGGCTGATGAGCAATTAAGGACACTTCTGCAGTGCTTGGCCCAGCGTTCAGAATTTGCGATTTCTCTGTCAACAGTTTTGTGCCGTCAGAGCTGAGCAGCGGTTCGGTCCCCTTAATTCACGGGCCGTAGATGGCCTTGATGGCTTTGAGAAAGTTTTTCATTTCATTGCGGTCCGCATACCCCTGGATTGTCTCAGCCTTTCAGATCATCCAGGCGTCCTGCATCTCCCGCAGCTTTTGCTGTACAAAGCGCCGGCATCTGAAGAAGGCTGCTTTGGTGGCGTGAGTTCGAAAGGTCCATGTAGGCTTTGTGTAGTTCATTCTTCTCCGCGCGTAAGTTCCTGACATCGGCGTCATTGTCGTCAAACCAGTCCTGGTGTTGACGGCGTGCGCCTCCGAGGACTTCGAGGGCGGTGGACTGGATGAGATTTCGCAGTTGACAACATCGTGTCTGCACGATAGCGTTATCATCTGGAGCATGCATGTGCTCCAGTTTCTCCGTTATTTGGTTGCTGAAATCAAAACAGTGAGCAGGCAAATTTAACAAAAGAGTATTTAACTTACCTGGTGGCCGCTTACCTTGGGGCCTTCGTCGGGGTTGCAGTCGGAGCCTCATCTGGGAGATGATGAGGTGGTGATCTGTCCAACCATCGGCATCGCAGATCGCCTTGGTTACCAGCACGTCCTGTCGATCTCGCCTCCGGACCAGAACATAATCCAGCAGATGCCAGCGCCGCGACCGAGGGTGCATCCACGTGGCCTTCTCCCGTGTCGGAAGAAGGTGTTGGTCATCAGGAGATGGTGTTCCGCACACGTTCGCGAAAGAAGGGGCCGTAATCGTTACAGGTACCGAGACCGTGGGGACCCAGCACTCCCTGCCAGGCAGCGTGGTCCGTCCCGACGCACGCGTTGAAGTCACCAAGGACAATTAAATTGTCGTCTTTCGGCACATTCGCCAGCAGGGCGTGCAGGTCTTCAAATAATTCGTCCTTCGCCACATCAGAGCTGGTCATTGGGGGAGCGTAGACGCTGATGATGGTGGCGAACTGGTCTCCCCGAAGAGGCAGGCGGAGGCTCATCAGGCAATCATTGATACCCTGCGGCAGACAGGTTAGACGTCCCACGATGTCGTTCCGGATGGCAAAGGCAACACCAGAGTCGCGTCGCTCTGCCTTTGGCCGGCCGCTCCAGACGAAGGTGTAGCCGGCACCCACCTCCTCCAGCTAACCCTGCTCAGAGAATAGGGTCTCGCTGGGAGCAGCAATGTCCACCTTGTAGCGCGCCAGTTCCCGAGCGACTAGCGCCATCCTCCGTTCCGGCCTGTTGCTCCTAGGATTGTCTAAAGGAAACGAACATTTCAGGCTGCTAGTGTGAGTGGACTCACCCGAGCAGCCTGGAGGGTATGGTGAGGGGGATGGGGACAGGGGGTATTGTTTTTTGTTTGAGTTTTACGACCGCGTATTTTGCGATCTGCGAGCCGCGGCCGGCTGCAGAAGACGTGATAACCAGCATTTGTTTAGGGCACCTTTTCTAGCCCCTTCCTCCGCGAGGAGGCAAGCAGTGCTGTCCCTAAAAAGGGCTGCTCGGACATTCCAGACGGATGCCGAACTCCATTATGGGTCACGGATTTGTTTTAGTGGGAGAACGACCCGAGTTAGCCTGGGCCGCCAACGGGATTGCTGTCGCCCCCACCGTAGACTTTTTGAGAGGGGGGAGGTGGGAAGTTCGGGAGTCAGCCATACCGGGTGCGGAGGTATACACACACAACACCGGAGACCCTCCCTGGTTTAGCCCACCGATCGTGACGGTTGCCCGGGGTGTGGCCGCTGGGAAGAACCCAACTTCGAGGAGCCACAGGTGAGAGTTGGGTACCAGTTAGAGGCGGCCACAGGAGCATTCACCATCTGTGCGCGACAAATGGTGTGACCAAATGCTATCTGTGTGGTGCTACCCCCAACTAGTACCCCTACACCCCGACTGCCACTTAGGGTTCGCATGAAGGCACCTGATCAAATATTAAGCGACCGATGAACTACGTCTCGCAGTCTCAATGAGATGGATCTAACTGCGAGCTATCAAAACGTGCACTTTACTCTCACGTGAACAGCCTATGAATTGAAAATAAAGCGAGACCTAGCAAAAGAGCTTACTTGCATCGCATTTATTTCCTAAAATTAGGACCAATCAGACGCTCTGCGGTGTGCTTGTTTCAGAAAATTCCTCAAGAAGTGCACCAATTAAAATAACTGGAATATGTGGAACTTTGATCACTAAAGGCCTTTTATAAACCCTAAGTTGAAGAAGTGAACAGCCCTGGTTTCCGTATGTGTGTGTTGGTGTATTTTTTTAGTGTGGCGTCTTTCAATTCGGAATGGGGTACATATCAGTCACTCTTATTTCGTCTACTGGCAAGAAATAACATAGTATTTTTGGGTACAGACCCTTTCTCACCGTATTCCTATGACTGATACCGATTAAAAATCCTCGGTACGCGTTTAATGACTATTCACAGCTGAATCTCACAACTGCGTGTGTTTCGGTTTATCCGGAGCTCCTCAACACTTTCGCGTCATTTCTTATACGATTTCACCTATCAAATGGAACTCTATAATTTTGAATCGGTTTCAATTTTATGCAGGTGTTCAGTTTATAGACATTTGCGATTCGAAACTAAAGAATCATGGTGGTTCCACCGAAAAGGTGCTTTTTTCGAATTCCCATCAAATGTAATATGAAACAATTTCGCGTTATAATAGGATTATGAAGAAAATTTTCAAAAATTAGTTCGTCAAACAAATTTTTCTTCGTCTTTATCTTAGATTATGCATAGTCTGAATTGAATACAGTAAATAGAGACCTATTTGGCTCGAAGGTACTCCGGGAAATTTGACCATATGCTGTGCAGTAGTCCTAAGAATTCATGAAGATATCACTTGGAGATGCTTGTTGGCTAATCGGAAATTCGCACAGGTAGGCAAATAGGGCCATTTCTGAAAGTTGAAAAACGTACAAATCATTGTAACGTTTCCAAGATTGACCTCCCCGACTCACGTAGTTCGTTAAATTTTATGTCTTCCATGCTCAAAATGCTACGACTCATTGGTAATATATAGCCATCCTGACAGCGAAAATGAACAGCGGACCGAATTTTCGAAACACCGGAAAGTCTATCGGTTTATAGCACAGTCCTGACTTCCTGGTAGCTCAACTCGGAACTCTCTTATCTCTCAACTCCACCAACTAACTGACGACGCTCCACACCCTTTTCACCCTGCCCGCGCCGTCTCCATTCCGTCGGCTTGCCTCATAGTGACGCTCATTTGTTATGCGCTGCGGCCGTCCGCGGCAATTTTGTTGGCCGTCTGTTTTTGCTTGCCGCCGGCTTGTGCGCGCGGAGAGCTAACTGCGAGCGTTCGCCGGCTGCGCCTTGGCATCTACACGTGCGGCTGGCGTGGAGGCGTGCACACCATAGGTATCGATTTTTCAACGCAACGCAGCGCGCTCGGAGGGAACGTTCTCCACGAGGCGGTGACTATCATGCCTGGTGTACGAACCCACGCCACTGCTCCCAGTGTTCCAACTCGCGTCCGGCCTTCCAGTCCCGTAACAACAACGGGACATTGTGGTATTTTTTCAACCTGTCGTTCGCGGCCCCTCGTGGACCTTTTAACCTCTCGCAGCGCTCTTGCAGCTGTGCCTACTGCGAATGGGAGGAGGGCGCAGACTTCTTCATTTCTGTTTAGGCTTGTTTTAGGTTGCAGGTGTTGAGTGAGTAGTCTTCTGAACAACAGTCACTTCTTATTGATCTGCCCAACCCAAACCTGATGTCCTTAACATTTTCTATATGCCTTTCAACGGGTCACCTAGAGCGCAGTCTCTGTAATGTTTAAGGAGGCAAAATCCCGACTAGATGCTCAACTTTCGGTCTACCGTAGCCGGATGTTACGTCTTTCGTTTGGTCGCATGCAGCTGACGTCTCAACACCTAGATTCTTGTTTATTGAAATCAGCGCAGGCTGGAAGGAAAAACAAGCAGCCGAACACTCACATGTAAGAAAAGAGGTTAATTATCCCCAAGGTCGGGTTAAACGGACTGGGGATGTCACCATAATTCGAAATGTTACCTTGAAAAACATGGTATCTCTCCAGTACGGTATCTCTCTCTCTCTCCCTCTCTGTCTTTCCAATCTCTTCTGAATGACTGTCATAACTTTGACGGTATTGGTATACAATACTTTGAAGAGCTACGATTATGCGTCGCACATGTGATATGGCGTGAATGATGGTATTCACTTGAATTGGTTACGTCACCGCTCTGGTTATAGCGAGGCTACATATTCCTTTTGTTGTGCATTAAGCTCCTATCTAAAGTCCTTGCAGGCGGCCTCCTGCTTATTAGGCTTCTCAGAAATTAATCGCTATCTTGGGGTAAATCTGTCGGAATGAAGTTTTATAGGCTAAGTCAGAAATTCGATATGGATGTTTGAGTGTAAATCTACCAGCAACAGCGCGATAACCACGTACTATTCATAAACTGGCAATAGAAAGCCAGTAGCATAAATATGTTGCGCGATTTCCCATCTTGATAGCAGATGTACTAAACTAAAAGCCCAGGCACGTGTTTCGCTGGTATTCTGCCTACGAAGGGTTCGGCTAATCAGTAGGCCAGTGCTGTTAGTATGGCAAATCACGCAACATATCTATACTACGGGTTGCCTGTTGACAGCTTATGAAAATTGCGTGGTTATAGCGCGGTAGCTGATGGAGGAGGATGAGGAGGAGGAGGAAGGATAGGAAGAAGAAGAAGAAGAAGAAGAAGAAGAAGAAGAAGAAGAGGCACTCCCTTATGTCGTACTTCAATAGAGATCTCGTTTAACACTGTCGTGTGAATGAAATACGAACATACGATTTCCAGGTTAATAGAAGAGGCAACATAACCATATCCAGGCCGAGGAATGTAATGCGATATAACTTGAATATCCACCAAGTAGATCATAGTTTACAAAATTAGCACATCACCGACGAGTCGGTTCCGATGGCCGATTGTACTCTGAGTGCCTAGTTTCGAAATTACTTGGGAGACGGTCCATCCTTGGGTGAGCAAAATCAAATGGACGATTAAAAAGTTTGCAGCACTAAATAATGTATGCGATCCAAAATGCACACACCGAGTGATGATGCATGAATCTCGACAGTTCATCCGTCGTAGTCCAACGATGTCCACCGTATGCACTATGGAAGGGAGGTGCAGGGACGGTAAATTGCGCGTGATTTAGTTTAAATTAAAAGTAGATTTGCGATGCAGCTACCGCACTCTCTCCTCCTCCTCCCACCTGAGCCCGGTGTCATGACAGAGTCAAGAAGACCGGAGATGGGAGAGGGCGCAGGTGGCTGGCACGGCCGGAGCCGCCCCTCGGCATACCATCACACCTGGCTTAGATCCCACAGAGTGGGAGTGCCATAAAGGCCACATTAAGAAGGAGCCATTGCAGCCTGACTCTCAGTCCGCCAGTCAGCCACTTCACACAAAACACACATTGGGCTGGCCATACGATCCGAGTTATCCCGTCAGTTGGCAACCTTCCAAGCCACGGCTTTAAACGCACGGTGATAGTTTCAAGCGCGGCAGATTGTTTATAGTGAGGAAAATGCGCTGAGCTTTCGGCCTCACTCTCTCCGCCACCACCACAATCAGACCACTGTTCGAGCCGGTCAGTTGTCTGAGGCGGAAGTGGGCGCATGCATGAATCTAGCAGTATCACCAATCATTTATACAGCTGATCTGGGGAAAAGACGAAACGTATCGCTAGAATGAACAGAGGAAAACTGCTTATAACTCACCATCCATTTTACTGGAATCGCCTTAAGCCAGCTTATTCAGCTAACTGCTTTAATTTGGGTCGATCATAGGCCAGTTGCTTGTACGATGGACTGTCCAGTAAGCAAGTGACACTCTTTGTTTGACAGTGCCTATGAAATAGTCGGTCGGCAATTAGAACACTTTCCTGCGGTGAGGGAGTTGGTGTTCCCACCATGCAGATTCGACAGTTAGGTATTCTAGGCCGATTATGCGTTGGCCTAAGGCCTCTAGACCGCAACCTATTTCACTCCACCATGCCATTGCTATCCAAGTAAAACCCTAGCTAAAATACGCAAGGACTCTTATGCACACCTTATTCTTACGACAATTCACTTCATACCATAGGACTTTTATTATCCAAGATAGACCTCGTAGAGAACGATGGACGAACTTCTATTTATTCCCACTTATCAGACTCCGTGCACGTCTTGTCACCCTGAGATCAATAAACGTTCACGGACTTCCTTCTACATACATGCGCATCCACATAATCGTCATTTTGTCTTCCTACTACTGCCCGTAAGTCGGTTCAGCTGTCAGTTATAAGGCAATTTCCGCCTCTATGGAGAAAATTTTGGCACTGGGTTTCATTTCCAGCTTATATCCTAGTTTGATCCATTAACTGGCAGCTTGAGCGACCGACAGGTTATTCTAGGACCTCACCAACCACGTCAACTTTCTGTCCGGGTGACGGTGCATTTTGTGACACCACATGTATGCAACTCTCACACATGACTTCTAGCGGCTGTTCTTCCCAGCAGAGTTTCCCAAACACCGCCTTCCTGCTCCTCGGTAAGGTCTGCTTGCTGTCCCCGCTTACGCATTCTGCCATCGTAGATGACACTTTAAGTGCTGAGGAGCTCTTCGTGGGCGAAGTGGGAGGCCGCGCTAACTGTTGTGTGCCACCTGAGGTAGAAATACAAACATCCTCTTTTACTTCCTTCTTGCAGGGAATTTCTGGAGGAACAAGAGAAAGCGTCAACTCACGTATCCCCAGCAAGGGAGGCGTAAAGGAGGACAACTGCTCATGAACCACTAGTAGTATGCAGGCAGTTGATGAAATTGTACATTAAAAAGGTTTGAGAAATGTACTCTTTTAAAATTGTACATCACCCCCATTTGCATATTGCTGACCGAAGAAGTGAGCATGAAAACCTCCCGCCCACAACCCGCCAGTGATGGGGGCTGGAACAGAAGAAGGCGAAGTTGCCGCGAGAGTGGCCTGATGGCGAGAAAGAGTACAGGTTTCGCTTATTTCGTCCTACAATCCGCGAACCCCACCTTCGCATGACTTTGGAAAGTTCCGATCGTCGTCCTCGACAGAGCGTTAGTCCATTGTTCAATTTACTTTTAGCGTAGGTCTTAGCTGGTGACCGAACATAACCCCGGAATGACTGTCCTAGTTTTCCCTTCCTTCATGAGAAATGCGTCTTGAAAACAAGGCCGCCTAAAAACCGTTCGTCTGCCTAAAGTGAAAATGAGGTGAAGAGGGGTTCTTAACACTGTTTTGGTAGCGATAGCTTCCTTCTGCAGCTATGACTGTATGATGATCCAAAGTAACAGCGGTAAGTTAAGGAACCTGAACAACCGAAGAGTTAAGATTGACGGGTAAGCGACTACGTGCAAAGCAACGTGGCGAAGAATTTACCGTTGGATTTAAACCTACGGTTGGAGAGTCTAGAGTCTATGGTGAATAGGCACTCACCGATCAGTTACAGGATTCACTCTTCCTGTTGTGTCTTGAGGCTCACTCCCGGGCCCCGCCTGCAGCCGTACGGCGGCTAGTGATATAGGCAGAAGTATATTACCGACAAAGACAAGGGAGACTGCATTGGCCAATTTCTGGCTTATTAGTCGTCATCAGCCAGTCATACTCAACCCCAGGTTTTGTGGTAACCAAAATTCAAACTCGCGACCTGTTAGTTAAAAGTCCAGCGCTCTACCCACTACGCCACGAGCTCGCTGTCTTGCCGGTCTCGATCAGGGAATATTAACGATCGGAAGTAGGTGCACAGCGATTGGATACAGGACTAACTCGTCCCGTTGTGCCTCCGGGCTCGAGAGTGAGCAGTTATTTAGAGCGTTGGACTTCTAACTATCAAGCCTCGGGTGGGGCACCACCTGGGAGCTGGGTATGGCTGGCTGATGCTGGCTAATAAGCCGGAAATTGCTATTCCAGTCTCTCTTGTCTTTGTCGGTCATGTTATTCATTTTAAATTCTAATTTTACATTGTTACAAGGGAACACGTCAGAATTTCTTCTCATATGAATGTGAATTTCTAGTTTTAACCTCCTCGGAGCTGCCGGAGACAGCTTATCCGCAACTAACAGTTACTGGAGCCCGTTTCATTCATTGGATATGGTTTTTAAGTTTTTCGGGCCGCCGTCGACCGGCCACCCAGAAATGAATACTTAAACATAGTAAAGTTATTGGCCTGCCTCAGTTAACATTGGATTGTAATCATCACGTCCTCAGGTAGCAACCGGCGGTTGGTAGTAGTCACCGCGCAATTCAAGAATGCACTGCAGTTTTAATATACAGTCATTGCATTCAGACCTACTTCGGAGCCCAGTTCGGTTATGTCTCGTCTTCGTTTCACGCGCACGCTGATATTGCCTGTGAACGACTAGGGCCAAGAGCATTGTATCACCATCGCGAAGACTTATGTCGCATTAATCCTCGCACTTTGTCTTATCTTCCTTCTTGAGGACGGGAGAAATGGAGGGCAGGCCTCTGTCATCGGAGACGGACTCGTCTCCGGACATTTGCTTAGGTAACTCGTGAAGCCAGGACGTCAGAGAGTCCATAGGAGACATTGTGACTTCAGTTGGAGTATCGTCTTCTCCGGATCTCTTGTTGTTGCGCAACCCCGGTATTGCATCAATAATTTCTTTCAGAGTGAGGATGTCACATAATAGGATGGAGAACAATAAGAATCTGCTGCAGACGAGAGAACGGTATTGTGATAGGCTGGTCATCGAAGTTGAAGTGGTCGAAGTGCTCGCATCAACGCTTGACCCTGATCTCCGCACACATTTTGAAGGGAATCACTCAGTGAAGCTGGCTTCTCACTAACTTCTTCAATAATTTGGTCGGCCTTTCGAGAGTCAAAGATGTTTGGAATTTTTTCCGAAAAAGTTGTGGTAAGGCTGACTTATATGCCTCTCTAAACAGGACACGGAAACAAGAACCGCCCACAATACAGGTTTTTTATGCCGACTTCCAGGGCAAATAGGGTTAGGTTTATGGTTGGAATTAAGCGTAAGCTTAAGGTTTGGTTTAAGGTTAAGTCAGGATTAAACTTAGGATTAAGGTTAGCGTTAACTGTAGGATTAGGGGTTAGGTTTGGTGCAGGGTTAAGATTAGGGTCACTGTTTCGGTTTATGTTAGGGCACGATAATATTTGCCCTTCTTGTGTGTGCGGGGCCAGCTTTATTACTTGGGCGGGGTATTCCGATTCCCGTGTTCTCTTTAGGGGGGTGTATACGCGTAGCTTACCGTGCCCACCAGCTATTCGACCATCGCCAGCCAAACTCACCGTCGATTTTATAGTTTGCGGAAGGAATATATGTAAGGCCCTTGAGCTGATTCAGTCATTGCGGCATCGATGTTTGGATTAGAGTATTTACTCAACTGTCTAGCGGAATGAGAACGTCAGTTATGACGATTAACCACTGCCTTCGCATCCGACTTGGATTGCAAATAAAAATCAAATTTATTTGTTCAGTCTCAGTTGTGTAGGCTAATCAATCTCTTGTTCCAGCAATAGTGTCTCCTTCGGGATTATCCTGAACCCATCACCAGAGCCTATGATTGCAGCAGCGAGTGAAAAGTTGTTTGTAGCCAAACTATGAGGACGAGGTGGAGGGAAAGGGTAGCGTCCGCAACTTGCCTGAGACCACATTACTTGACTCGCAGTGATCTCACGGCGTGGTGAAGGCGTGCGTCCTTGGCTAGGAACTGGGTTGTGCCAATTGTCAGTGTGTCAACGGTCTGGTGATTATGTAGCCGTTAGACACCGTGGCCCCCAGCAGTTCCCGCCCCGTCTTATTGCTGGCTTGCCGCGTGCTCGCGAATGTGTATTAGTTGCCCCTGCGTTATTGCACTCACAGCCATGCATTTGGTGACGTATAGTAAACAGGCATAAGATGCTAAGCGATTATTTTTTGACGGGTGTAGGTGAATTCTTTCATTGCACGATCATAGTAATGACTCTGTCGTGGGACGATGTCAATCTCCAGATTTGTTAGACACACAAAAAAGGTAAGTGCACGGTTGTTAAGGCCAGATCTACGCCCTTTTTCGAACGACCGTTGTACATTCGAGTTCGCAAACACGTGTTTCAGTTAAAACGGTAAAACCGGTTTGACATTGATTCGAAACATACCGGGTCGCAATAAATGAACTCTACAACTTGTCTTTCGGGGTTAATTTCGATTATTTGTCGTATTTCATTGGTTCGCAACACAATTCATTCAAATGCGCAGATTATCTGGCTTAAACTGTGCCAAGCTTCTGTTTGGCCCTCTGATGCACAAACCATAAACCAAATGAACAGCCTGCGTTGAGTACATACATTAACTTGGTATTAGGTTCCATGCTAATTTATTTTGCCGAAGAATTCAGACAATATTATCCATTTTAACTCCGTAATAAGGATGACCCATATGGCCCCAAAACATTACATGAGAACACCACTCGCCCGCAAAACAGGTGACTTGGCGCCACATTCAAGGGTAAATAGGGTCCGGTTCGTGCTTAGGGTTTGGGTTAATTTAAAGGTTAGGTTTACGCTTAACGTTATGGTAAGTTCGGGTTAAGGGTAGCGTTAACGGTAGGGTTAGGTTTAAGATAAGGGATACTGCTTTCGTTTACTTTAGGGTTGGTATTAGGGTTAGGGCACGGGAAAATGTACTCCTCCTGTATGTGTGGGGCCAGCTTTGTTACTTGGGCGGGGCCTTCCTATTCCCATGTCCTCTTTAGGGGGGCGTATACGCATACCTTTCCAAAGTTACAACTTCTGCCCACCAGCTCTTTTGATCATCGCCAACCAACCTCGCCGTCATTCTAGAGTTGGTGGAAGAAATAAATGTAAGGCCCTTGAGCTGATTTACTCATTTCTGCGTCGATGTCTGGATTAGAGAATTTAGTCAACTGTCTAGCGGGATGAGGACGTCAGTGTTGACAATTAACCATTGCCTTATCTTCCGCTTTGATTACACAAAAACCGAATTTCTTTGCTCAGAGACTCAGTTGTGCTGAGTTGTAATTTTATGACATTAAGACGTCCTGCACGTAACATGTCTTGTGCAAGCGAGAACACGGTCTGACCCACAAACGTTGCAGATTTCGGCGTCATGCATTGAGCTGCCATTCTGAAACTTGAACTGATGCAATCTGACTGGCAAACCATCGTTCTTTGAATAATAGGCCAGCGTATGTTTGTGGTTTTTGGCTAGCAAAACTCTAAATTATTCCATCATTGTCGCCGCAAGATCTGAGCTCAAAGCCGAAGGTGAAGTGATGGGTTTCTATACTCACATCACCCAATTTGGCCATTTTTATCTTCATAAAATCACAGAAAGAGAGCGTTGCAACAAATTCTTGCAGCTGTCGGTAGCTCAAGTTGATGCGCACACGAAGACAGAAGCGTTGATAAAATGGCCCTGCAGTTGAACCTAATTAAACTGGTTACTGACTGGTTCGTACGCAAGCAATGCGTTGTTCGCTTGTTTCCAGAGGCCGATCGTCACACCGTGTCTATCGGGGGAGCCTGACCTGATGATTTGACCTTCAGATAGGCAGCAGAGTTCCACTTCATACTAATGAAGACCGTGTCATCAAATTTTCGATACCGGAGTTGAGGAACGATCGCACATTCGAGCAAGCAGTAGTAAGAGCCTGTTTTCAACTGATTGCTCTGGACAGGAAAATCATCGGGACATTACTCATACCGAGGAGCTGCCGCTTAGACCGGAAGATACCGCAATCAAAACCCCTTTTTAATCTAATGCGGTATGGGAGGATTGTCTTATTGACATCGGCCAAAAGTACTAATGTTTCCCAAAAGACGAAAGAGCACTTTGAACTAGCAAACGTGAGTATACACACAGTCCCTCTAGACTGTGCTACAGGTCCGTTGGTGCATTCGTTTGTGTTAATGGCAACACCAGAACTGAACAAAACACAGTATTTAGTTGCGTAGATACGAGGGCAAGTGCGGCAAATCCTCTGACAAGGGTTTCTGTGAATCAGAGGCATTCAGACTACTAAACATCCTAGTACTTTATTGCGAACAGGAATACGTAAAGTATTTAAACCCAGGCAATACCCAGTAACAAAACGACAAGTGAACGACACAGCATACATCGGACCCAATTGATAGGGTGTGGAGGGCTGTCGCAGCATATAGCCCGTATGTTCGATTAATCATAAGCTCATCCGAGGACAGTGCACTTCCAAGTATCGAGTTATCTAAGGCGAACGCAATCGCCAGCAAATGTGAAGTTAATCAGCTTGGAAAATTTACAGACTTTAATTGGCGTTGGAAGTGTAAATGAGCTAAGAAGTGTCTTTGAAATTGGCCGTCAACAGTGACTGCAAGTCAGATACTGCGTAGTATGCTCGATTGGGGTGTAGGAGAGTCCAATTAGGACTTCCACCATGGAGGTCGTAGTATGTCGTGTAATTTACTTTGGATGACTGCTTTCCATGATCCTTGCCTGGAACCCAACGGCCATCTGTGGCTTTCCTAAGCTAGGCTGTCTAGAAGCCACACCCTATTAACCGCTAAGTTAAACTAGACGAGGGTATTGCGTCTATCCACTAATGTTCTGGACCCGCTCTTCGCAAAGGCCTGCGCACTCAATACCGTGACGGAAGAGCATATGCGAAGGTACATGAACTTCTTCGATGCCGGCTTTGCTAACTTTGTGCGGATTATCGTTAAGGACAAAACGGTGGACTGGCCCCAACCGTCGTCCAACACTGAATTAAAAATCTCTCAAATAAATGTCAACGGGACCGAAATAAAAACCACGGAGTTCCTCACCTATCTAGGCAGCACAAAAATCGACGAAGTTGCGCACCGGATATGTAAAGCCAGCCAGGCCTTGGTCTACTGAGAGCCGCAGCGGCCTGCAGTTGAACACCAACAGTAAGATGTGCAAGGCCGTCATCTTGGACACTCCGGTATGGAGGGGAGATCTTAACTGTTTTCTCCAACTAAGCCAGAAGACTCAACCACTTCAACCGGCGCCGTCTCCGCAGCATACTGAGGCTGGGATGGCAAGACGGGATCCCATACACGAAAATTCTGGAAGGAACCGGGATCCTCATCATCCACGCCATGCCGAGGCAACTGCGACGGCGCGGCCATCTCGAGTGGATGAACGACGAAAGATTACCCAAACGACTTTTCTACGGAGATGGCTCTACGGGTGCTCGCCGACAGGGCGGAAAAAACGAAGCCACATGGAGACCTTGAAGAACTTTCTGAAGAGGTTGTAAATCAACCCGGGGACCCGAGAGGGCCTCGCTCAGGACCGGCCAGTCTATAGAAGAGCAGCGAAGACTACAGCAACGATCTACGTCGAAAACCAGATCGCCGCTGCCAAAAGGTGGCTTGCAAGTCACAAGCGCCCCTTATCCACAACGCCAAAATTTTAGCCCATCCAGCATGCCCACCCTGCCGACAAACCGCGCGCGAATCGGCCTCGCCAGACATCCCGTACTCAACACAGCAAAAAAACCAACAATCTCAACTGCTGCATCCAAAAACGCCCTTAGTGTCACCCCTGCCCCAACTCCCAGGATGATGAACACATCCACCACCGGTGACCACACTCCTGAAGCCCCAACGCTCTCCATAACCGTCACCCCCATCATCCCTACAACCCTCACCACGTCTCCCACTCGCGTTACTCGTAAGATCATTTCCGACGCCCCGTCAACCACTACGACCAACGCCCATACCACCATACTGGATCCCAACATGTCCTCATTGCGATCGCACATTCGCCTCATGCATCGGCGGCCACTCGCGAATTTTGTTACACAGTGGCCAGCGGACCAATGCCAGGAGCCCGACAGACGCCGCACCTGCCTCCGCACACTCACCAGGTCACATACGCATCCACAAAAGCGGAATTTATCGCAATAACAAAATACCAAGCACACCTTGCATATCTGCCAACTCTCTCATCTCCAGCACAAACAACTGCGTATCCGCCAGAGCGGCCACCACCAATGGCCTCAGAGCCGTAACCGACTCTACAGCCTCCAACCTATACCACCCACATAGCCATCGCAGATACACATCACGCAGCAGCCTGATCGGCCACTTGCAATTACAGCGCACGAATACTGGCGGACTAGTATCAGGAGTACCAACATACATCCACCGCTCCCGCCTCAAACACCCACGCACATTCAGTTATGGCATGGACCTATTCATGAACATGCACCCTCATGAAAACCTGCGGTAGATCACCGCCGGCCATACTACTTAACCACATCTCTCTCCTCACCAGCATCTACATCACAAACGACCACGCCCAAAATCACAACGCAAACAAGCAGTCGTCACCTCTCACGTAAGTGGGAAGTATGTTTCTCGGTACCTTTTTAATGTGGCTCCTCTAATAAATATGTCGCCCGAGCCTGAGACGAGCACAGTCCGCTAAAATTCATGGCTTGGAAGGTCACCAACTGACGATTAAACTCAGACCTCGCGGTCGACCCGGTGTGGTGGCCAACTGGTGGACTGAGAGTCAGACGGCAATGGTTCCTTAATATAACTCATATTGCACTCTCAATAAAGCATGTGTAAGTCACCGTCCCTAGGCCACCACGCCGTGGGGCACATGGTGGACCTCGTCGAAATCGATGGTCAAACTGCCTACGTTCCGCCACACGGCGAGGGATGTTTGGTGGTCAGTCTTCCCATCTAATTTAACTTGAAACCCGTCGAACGGTTTAGCGTTGAAGTGCACTAGTATGAGCCTAGATTATTGCCAAGGTGGTGCAAAAATAGGAGACGGGCTAGGAAGTTAAATCAACGTCCAGCCCCATTGGCGCGTCTGACGCAATAAATAAGAAGAGAGTTGGAAATATTAAGAAACTTTATTTAACACTATTTTTTCCTTTGGAAACAGTCTTCAAAACCAAAGTCCATAGTCAAGTGGACTCTGCGATGTTATTTGGCGCGAGGTATTAGCAAAAACATAGGCTATATTAAGGAAAACAACGGTCGGTTCACTTAATGTTGAGGAGGAGTTTGGCTGTGGCAACGATGTTAGAGGCATTGGAAAGACAGGCACTCTCGAGATTGTGCGCATAAGGCATGGGTACATCGGCTCCAGTTACACGGTAAGCAGGGGCGTCGAGATAGTGGAAAGTGTCACCTGTAAGAGAAAAACAGGCTGTTACAAGAGCACTGAGTCGCAAAATTTCAAAATTGCGTTAGGCCGAAGGTGCAGCTTAGTGTTTTGGGTAGAGAAAATTTTACAGAGCAAAGAAATGCGAACTTTGTTCGAATATCCTTGAGGACTGAAAATAAATTATGTTGAAAACGAACCAATATATAGCTAAGGCAACTAAGGTTAAAGAATCGGGACTTTTGAATCGCCTCACTACATCTACCTGAAAAAAAGAGAATAAGTAAGACATGGCCTAAAGGTTAGACGAATAGAGAAGACAAACAAAATTAGTGTAGGTTGGCTTTCGAATGTCACTTACTTTCCATCACACGGGCACAGATTTCAGCACCGATGCCGCACGCCGGCCAGGCCCGATCGACGGTGATAAGTCGGTGGGTCTTCTTTACCGAATTGAAGATTGTATCGTCATCTATGGGTCTCAGGCTGCGCATATTGATAACCTCTGCGCTGATGCCCATTTTGGCCAGCTCCTCAGCGGCTTCGAGACAATCACGCACGCTGATTGAGTACGAGACCATGGTGATGTCAGTACCTGGAACAGAGGTGACCAATCTTACAGCCATTAGGCAGTGACAAGGGTTGGTTCAGATTTCGATGTACAGAAATAGACTAGTAGATTTGCAAGCACCCAAAGACGAGACAGAGAAATACCTCCATTAAAGCCTTGGTGTCATTTTGTAATGATAATTTGTTTGTTGACGGGGAGGTCCTTCAAGGTTGCAATCACACCTATCACAGTTTAATTAAATGCTCTACAGTGGCCATACTTGATTGATGTACGGCTAAATTCGTACATAAAGAATGCGAAACAACCCACAGAGAGGAACTATATCGCAATGATAAAGGGGAACCAAGGTGGTTCTTCGCCCGTTTTTACCGAAACACTTCCGTTTTCTCTCCTTTTGGTGTTCTGGACTATGAAAGACTCTAGGACAAGATCTTCTAGTTAATGGGGAACATGCGGAAATTATTAAAAAGATTAGAAGCTTACCCTCTCGCTCGATTTTGGCTTTTCCTATGGGGAGAAGGAACTCGGGAGACATCGCCTCATCGGATACATCGAAAGTAACGGAATACATGAGTTCGTTTTCCAGAATCACGACTAAAAACAATTTGGTATACAAAAAGGTGTTCACGGTTTTTAGGATACACATGTTTTTAATCAGAATGAAAACGGATGAATATAGACATCAAGGCCTTTGTATAATTCCTACCATCAGGATATGGAATACTGATTACGACTAAAACTAAGTGGCACGAGCAACTAAACAGACACAGACAAACTCGACAAAAGGATGCGTACAAGGCAGTTATTTGGTGGTAAGTTTGGAAATGGACTTCAAGTCTGGCGTAAAATTTATATAAAAATTTTAGTTGACTTATGATTCGAAGTGTCATATGATGACTTGCCTCAGCGAGGAAATTGCATAAATGCAGGAAAAACTGTAATGACTTCGGATTTTCCAGTTGTAGATGAGGACTGTGAAGGCAAATAAAAGAAGGGCCAAAACCGCCTCGCACGCAAAGGACTTTCTGAGGAAAAGTATATACTGTATATTAACTGCAAACAGACTGTCATAAATAGTTCACCAAGAACGAACCTGGATCGGGGTCACGAATGGCTGTTTTTAACAAGCCTCGAGCATCCTCACTGTCGTACGGGGCAAGGACTTTGAGACCAGGGCAGCTTGCGTACCATGGGGCGTAATCCTGACTATGTTGTGCAGCAACACCGGCAGCGGCACCGTTTGGTCCACGAAAAACGATAGGAACGGTGACCTATGCGTGATCAAAATAATTCAGGACAAAGGTGTCATGTGATCTTCTAAAAAGGCACTAGAACACAGATGGGGGGAGGGTTAAACAACGATTTGTCTACCAAAACCCGTTTGAACATTCAATGCCGAAAAACATGTCTCACACATATTTGCTTACAAGGGTCTACTTTTTAATCCGGAGTTCTGTTGAGATTTGTTCAAGAAGAAGCTATAATTTAGCACAGGACAGTAAGAAGTACGAGCTATCATTCTTTGAATCAACTGTTTACAATGACACTGAATGATGCATTTGTAATAGTCACGTTTAGACATATCTCATTTGTTTTTCTCTAGCCGTTCATCGTTTGAATTGAGTCTACAAGGACACTATGTGAGTCATGCACTTGTGATAACCATGTCCGGATATATGTAATCTCTGTTTTCTCTAGCTGTCGCTGGTCGCTTGAGCATAATTGGCTCCAAAGCAATCTATGCTCACATCAAGTAAATATAATCACCGTGTGGTTCACTGTTTTAGAAACTTCTAAACACTCACGCATTATTTGCGAACGGCGATCTACGTAGACGTAAACACGAGCTCGGATGATAGAATCACTCCAAGCCAGACCTTAAAGCTTACATAAGTTAAGCTCATGCAGCCAAGTTGAAATGAGGATGGGATGGAAACAACCCTAGCACCGGCCAGATAAACGATTGCGGTAACCATAAATAAAGTATTTTAATGAACCTCGGTGGCTTGTGCAAGTGCGCACAAAGGAAAGCCTGTGCAATATCATATCATGAAGTGGAGCACCGTCCCTATTCCTGCTTCAAAAATAAAGGGATTGAAATTTTTACCAAAAATCAGACAGAAAAAATATATGTAGGACTTACCTTCCCCGCTGACATGTAGTGGCTCTTGGCGGCGGAATTGATAATTTGATCAATTGCTTGCATAGCGAAATTAAACGTCATGAATTCACAGATGGGCTTCGCGCCAGCCATAGCGGCGCCAACGGCAATGCCGGCAAATCCCATCTAGAAAATCGAAGCGGTGCCGATGTTTGATTACCTCGGTAATTGGTGTATCAATGACCCTGTCATCACCAAACGTTTTCCATAGATTTTTTGTGACCTAAGCTTAATGAAGAAGAAGAGCAATTACTTTGTACGCGCCGTCGTACTGGGCAACTTCTTCGCCCAGGATAAACACCGACTTATCGCGCTCTAACTCCTCCTTCAGTGCGCTATTCAAGGCGTCACGTACGGTCATTTTTGTGGCCAGCACGGAGTGGGTGGTGGAGAGTGCCCGAGCACTTTGACATGCTTTATGGACAAGCTATAAGATAATCTAGTTTAAAACTAAGGGAGCGAACCCGAGAGAGGCTCGTGGTAGACCGCAGCATACTTGAGTAACTAGTTCAAACGAAGGAGTTAAAGGTGACCAATATCCAGCCCGATTTATTAACACGAAAGTGATGCAGTTTAACAAAGGCTAAGTGAAAAGCCCTACAATGATCCATTGATGGAGATGTGAAGCCTTAGTTTTATGATTGTGAGCACATAAATAGGGATTGCTACAAAACTGATTAAATTAATAGTAGTCGCCAGATATCTGGGGAAGAGGCCATTGTGCAGTTTGTGCGCAACAGTCAACGTACTGCGCGTCGAACAATACCCCGGGCTTCTCAGTTTTCGTGATAACTTCAGCAAGTAAACTCTTCTGGAGATGACTATAGCAATTGCTGAGATCAATTGCCTTAGGATTCAGACCAGATCAAGCCCTGAAATGCGGTCTTTGAAAACAAACGCAGGAAAACTGTGGTCCGAAAATAGGTTTAAATAGTTTCAGTTCAGATAGGCAAAAGTGAGAGTTCTTGCATAAAAATCTGGGAAATTTAAGCTGCCCACTGGATAAGATTCGAAATCTATTTGAAGTTTCGAAGAGCTTCACCGACTCTCTATTCTCAAAGGGTGTACTGTCAAATATCGATCAGTATAGATTCACTCCACGCGAGTTTTCTCCATGACCCCGAGAAAGGACCATTGGGAAGTTAGAAGACCGCCTCCAAATATTCTTCCATGCATCTTTTCTTCCATGAAATATGATGTCTTCATAACCCACAACTCCGTAAAATGATCGCCAAACAATTGTGTCATATATGCGCGCTCATTTTAACGTACCTCCGAATCGTTTGCCGATAGCCATTATCAGAATTACAAACTGAATACTGAGTTGTGCAGGACTCAGATTCCTCGTCGTTTCGCATGCCAAATAGCACCCCTGAGAGTATTTTTGGACTTATTCTAACTTACTTGCCGGATATCCCATTATCCTTTCATAATTGCTCAGACGCGACCTACCATGATGCTTCATATCCCTCGCAGTGCAATTTTGTTTCTCATGCACCTCTTTTATTCAAAAAAGACGATCTTTGCGGCCGGTCTTCGTAACATCTTGATTTCGACCATCAGTTGGAAAAATTGACGAGTCCACTTGTTGCCTCGGTCTTCGCGGTTCGCCTCTTTCTCGACCCTTCGCAAACTGCTACAACCTCGTCCTCCATCGCTTCTACCGTGCTACAAAACTGAGGATGCTTGCGTCCCTAACCTTCTCCCCAGTTTCGATCAAAGACAGACTGTTGAATATCGTTTCGGGTTCCTCTAATGGTGGTCTGAGAAATCAGCAAGGAGAGTATCATGGTAGCTTCTCTGGCGATTCTAACATAGCGTTCATGATCTCTACTATGCTTTCCTTGTTTGACCCTAAGCGTACTGATACTGTCGGCGGAGGTTTTCCCTGTCTAGCATCCTTGACGGTTAAACTTGTAGATAGTTGATACGCATTGTGATCATACCTGCGTTGAGGAAAAAAGCCCCTGTCGTTACGTGATTTCTCCCATGATGAGAATCGTTTTGAACCCTCATACGCTCTCATCAACATGTCAATCCTACCTCACGCGTATGTTTTTCTCCCAGGAGCAACAGTTTTTTTCTCCTTAGAAAACCCAAAAACCCCATTCAACTTATGCCTGTTTCATGAAAAATTTCAAGGAGTTTTTTTCCACTGTCGCTATTTTTATCGATTTTTGACCACTGATTTTTGTCATTTGTCAGCGCCAAGAAGCTAACCTACTATTCATAATTTAAATGTGCACGATCTCGCACTTTTTTTATTTTATTTTTTCTTCCAATGACATTGCCCTTCCTGGGTACTCAAATAAAACATCTATCTATATATTTTAATATAAGTTTATTAATATAAGACCTATTAGGTGTTGGCAATCTCCTCAAAACTTTGGAAAACCCCAAAGCAAACTTATTTTTTCTTCTGGTAACTTTAGCTCTGTTTTATTTTCAGGCTTCGTCAATAGTGTGCGAAATGGGGAGTTTGTTCTATGCAAAGAAAACCTGTCTTAAAATGCATAGGAATAGCATACTAGGAAATAATAGCTATACATTATAGTGATTAATTTTTAATGTTATTAATGTTTTGAGTCGAGGCTAATCTGTCACTGATGGCTTTTTTGTGTTCAGTTGACAGAGCAAAAGTCGGTTGCGGTCAACTCAAAGGACAATCTCATCCAATCAGATGCGAATACAACTTTCGGATGTGTTGTTTGGCCAAGTAACTAGACGAAGTTTAAGTGATTTCTAAAAAAGTTGAACTTGGTTTAGGACATGAATCGTTCAACTACAAGGAAATTCCAAGTCTTTCCAATGTATTGCTTTCTAAAGAGCAGCGGACTCATGCACTGGACGAAGATGGTAGGGTTGAGGTCATTTGCACTGATCTCAAGAAAGCGTTTGGCAGTGTCCCATTCAAATTTCACATCTATAAATTACCTGAAATTGGATTCAGAGGAGTGCTGCTGGCAGGGACCGCAGATTTTCTTACAAAAAGATCGTTAAACGCGTGCATTGATACTTCGAAGCCAAACACCTACTCCCATTCTAAGTGAAGTCTCCCAAGGCTCTGTTTTAAGACCGTTGTTGTGTCCGAGGATATAAAGTATAGCACCCACTGTGGACTATATCCCTAGGAATAGCTTCAGCTATATAACGCCAGCAGAATGTTTAAACACCTCATCAGGCACACATTTATAGATAGCAGGAGAAAAAAAGTTTATAACGTGAGTTATTTATGTAAACAGTAACAAATGTAGACAATACAAGAGAAGTCTAAATATACAAACGAATACTGGAGACCTTTACAAACGATCTGTTTGGAGTGGGAGGTGGTCATAAATGATCAGTTAGATACCGGTGGGGAAATTAGCGCTGTTGACAACTGCAGCTGAGGGTCGTGGAGATGCTGACAGTCAGGGACTTGCGAGACGGTACGATAGAGGTAAGGAGGAAGGAGATGTCAGCGGTAGGGAGAAATGGAGCACCAGCTATCTTCGCAGACCATCGATTACAACATTACCATCCAAGATCCGCAGGATAAAAGTGTTCCCAGAACATTCAAACAATTCTCTCGGTTCTGTGGTCCGTTACAACGATACTCTTCCTGGTCAAGGTCAAGCCTAAGGTCACGGTCAAGGGCGCAGCTCATTTTTGAAAGCTAAGTGAAAATTATAATTTATCAGGATTCCCACATACCCTGTTTAAAATATTAGCTGATATCTGGATAGAACTTTGAATTTATAGAACCATATCACCTGTTTATACCTGTGGTACTCGTCCTCTCCAACAGGCTGGAATCTTTAGTGGCAACGTTTTCACCCGACATAGCCTCACTATTAGTCAAGTGAATCTGTTGAACTAAAAAGTTTTCTCAAGCACATACACAGGTCCTTAGTTAAAACTGTGGAAAAATATTAAGTTTCCAGTAATAAATTTTCTGCAGTAACCACCGTTATTGTCGACTTACAAAATGACAGGAAATAGATTTTGCAGAGTTCACCCTGCGTAGCCTAATTATTTGTTCCATTTTTTCAGCTTATTTTTTTAGTTCAATTGAGTTCAGTGTATTTGAGAGAAATAGGCTTACACCTTTGAACCCCCTATTTGTCACATCCAAATCACAAGAATTAGAGGCAATGTAAAGAAGTTACATTAAAGTGAATGTAGACATAGTTATGTAGTACACTCGTATTTTTAAGGTTAAGTAGTCGCACAGTCCTCCTTGTGATGCAACCTATGCATGTCAAACCGATGTTTGAATGCCTCCACAAACTGGAACATTACAATCACCACAGTTAGGTCATTCCACGGTTACACGACACGGTTGCAGAAAAATACTTCCTCTCATCCAATCTTCCTGGGGGCACACGTAGTTTGAATGGATGCCCTTGAAGATTAGAAATAATAGCAAGTTGGCAAGGGTGCAATATAAGCCCACGCACGATAGGGAAGGTTAGTATCGAATCTCCGCGCAACTGCCCATAACTCAGAGGATGGATCTTTAATTTACTTAGGTGGATCTCATCTGACGGTTCACCTTGAAATCTTACTAATTTTGTGGCTCGCGGCTGCAACCTTTCAAGTAGGTTGTAATCCTACTGGATCCACAGTCGTCAGGCCTGGATCGCATATTCAAGCTGTGGCCTTACAAACGTATCGAAGACTTTATAAAATCAGAATTCATCGTAAACTTTAAATGCTCGCTTGATAGCGTACAGCATTGGATTGGCCGAGTGAGCCACCTTGCAACATTGCGTAGAAGGCTTCAGGTTTTCTGTCATCATAATGCACAGATCCTTCTGCGTTTCTGATTTTTGCTATGGCATGCCGTTCAGATATTAGGGTCGCAGACTAAGCAGGGTGCATTTTTTGAGTTGAAGGACAAGAGCCATCTGCGGGACGACTAAGCCAATCGAAGAAGATTGTCTTGGAAATTGTCTCCGTCTACAGCATTGTGGATGACTTTCCAGATTTTTATATCGTCCGTAAACATGGCAAAGTCACAGTGCAATTCCTGTACAAAATCATTAATGAATATGATAAATAGGATCAGTCCGAGCACTGAACCTTCTGGGACTCCACAGCCGATGACCGTGCGCCTTGATTGCTCTCCACCTACCCAGACCACTTTGGAATGACCAACGAGAAAATAGTCCATCCACGTAAGAAGTTTTCCTCCAATACCCAACATTCTCAACTTGTAAAGGAGACGCTGGGGCAGAGCACCATCGAAGGCCGTCTGGAAATCAAGTTAAGGGACATGCACAGTGTCTTTCGCATCGAGTGCTTTTGTTCAGCTTTGCATCGTATAAAGTAAGCTCGTAACACACAATCTTCCCCTACGAAAGCCGTATTGTGCAGTTGATAAGTGGTTATGGGTTTCTAAATAAATAATTTCTTCCTTTTTGACAACCTTCTCCATAACCTTGCAACAGATTGAGGTCAGAATGACAGCTCTGTAATTTGTAGCAAGTGCACGACTACCCCTTTCGTGAAGCGGTGTAATATGGACTGATTTCCATTCTGTAGGAAGAATACCCGTAGCAAAATATTTCTGGCACAGAAAGGATAGTGGTTTTGCTAGCTCTGGAGCAAGTTCGAGGAGCAGCTTTGCTGGAATCTCATCGGGGCCGGAAGATTTACAGGCCTTCAGATGTTTAAGTTCTTCAAAGAACGCCTCTTCTCGAAAGAGCATATCCTGAATAGTTGGCGCTCCCATAGTCTCGTAACTAGATGGCATTAAACAGCTTCTCTGGGGAAAACCGAGTGAAAGAACTGCGAAAAGTGTTCAGCTTTGTTTTTAATTTTTGATACCTCGGAACCGTCTGCGTTTCTCATAACAGGAATCAGGTTCCTGCTACGTGTGCTTTTTTCGTAAATAGCTGTAGAGCAATTTGGGATTGTGAACTGCTCACTGGAGCAAATCATTCTCATAATCCCGTTGTCTTTTGAAGATCAAGCTTTTAACCTTGTTCGTTTTAATTTTGTATGTTTGAAAGGCAACATTTCCATTGGATTCCAAAATTTCTTCTTAGGCCTTCATTTCCTGTTAATCTCACTTTTTAGATCTCTAGTTAGCCACTGTGGTCGGTTGGATATCCTAAGTTTTGATGATGGACAGAGGAATTTTATTAGATTTAACAACCATTCCTTAAATTTACTTGAGTCCTCTGTGACGTTCGCAAAGAAGAGACGATCGTAGTCTATTCATATTGCCTCAGCTCTCCTTTGGCAAAAGTCTCCTCGCCATAGATTGGGCCTTGTTTCATTTAATGCAGATGGTACAGAATATTAACCATACTCCCATGAAAGTAATGCATGATCTCTTCGACTAAGTGGAGACAGGCAGTACACCTCATCTTTACTGTCAGGATCTTTAGTAACGATGAGATCTAACCAACTAGCCTGTTGTCCTCAACGCGCTCTCGTTGGAACAAATACATGTTGTGTTAGAAGAGGAAAAGTGCTTCAAGTGTTGTCTTTAACAGACAATTATCGTAGGAATACTTTGAGAACTGCGCTTGCAGATCGTTTCATCGAATGCTGGGTGCATTGAAGGCCTCCATGCGAACAACATAATTTCGACTTCTAATCTCCATTATGTTTCTCCGGCAAGCAAGTATCCGCGCCGGTGTCTGTCCCCGGTGGACGGTAGAGAGTCATGGCTTCAAGGGACTGCGATCTCCGTATCTTTATAGTCAGCCAAATAGTCTCGATACCATTGGTAATCTTCTCTGTCTTTTCACGAAAATTAAGTTGTTCTTTTTATATATCGGAACTCCTCCACCTTGACGGTGGATACAATCTCTCTTGAGCAACTGGTATAAGGTTAATGCTACTTCGCAATCACTGATGTTCTGTGACAGCTATGTTTCTGTACTTGCTATAAAATTTCCCATTCACGTGTTTTGCTTACAAAATATTATATTATTCCAAAAAAGGGCAAGCTATTTCATCAAACGAATTATTTAGGGCTAAAAAATACTTCTTGTGGTACTCGTCCACTTCGACAGGCGGAACTCGTTAGTGTCAACGTTTTCACCCTAAATAGCCTCATTATTATTCAGGTGGATCTGTTATATTAAGAGGTTCACTCAAGCACGTATATAAGTGTTAAGTTAAAACTGTAGAAACATGTTCGATTTCCAACAATACATGGCCTGCAGTAACCACTGTTCTTGTCGACTTAACTGGCCAGAAATCTATGAAGCAGAGTTCACCCTGCGAAGCCCAATTGTTAGCTCAATTTCTTCAGCGTAAGTTTTTACCCACAACATTTACCATTCTCGTGGTTAGCTTAAGAAATAGCCTATTATTCGAAAATAAATGTTAGATATTATATCTTAGAAATCGTTTAGGATTAAAAAAGTCCATCAGCATTTGATTTTTGGAAAAACAATTTCCGTGAGCACTGACCTAGTCTGTTTTGAATTATTATTCGTCATTCGTCTTTTGAATTTTGCTAGTTTTTGCCTGCTGATTGCTCAAATGAATTCTGCTTTTCGTATTTTGTGCATCCTAACGTTCTCAAACGGGTATTTTGAAACCATTAAATTATTGCTGAACTTCGATCGCAAGATCTGCGAAATTGTCACAGAAAATCAGTTACCTGATTTTTCCAAAGTTTTATTAAATTACAACCTCCTCCAAGCAAACACAAGAACGAAAATATAAGCCCCTCGCAAGCTCTCAGCCCGTTTCAAGCTCTAAGCCGTTGAACTGGGGCATTGCTTGGTTGCATCCAGTAGTCACAGCAGTGCTATGCATACGCAACCAGTTTTTAAAGTTAAGCAGAATGATCTGTCCGATTTACAAAGTTGTAATACCTTTATGTTAAAGTTAGGATCAGTTTCTCTATATCTGGGAACTTATTCGGCGGTGACATCTCTGCTATTCCCTCTTAGGACTGTCAGCGTCTGGAATCTTTCATCCCTTTGGTTGCCGGTGAAACATTAGACCGTCAGAAAGAAATTAATATTTCCTTTTAAAAAATATTTCCAGAAACAGACGACCTATTGACGTTGCCTTAAACTTTTTTAAAATGTGCGGCTTCAACTAAAAAATAGTGGAAGCCAACCGCCTCTCCTCACAGAGCAAAATACCACTCATATTAGTCACCCTTTTTCACCAATCGAGGTGGACTCTAACTTTGCCCAACGAGATCACATTTTTCGCTATTTACACTTTGCCCAATTTTTCCTTTTTCGGGATTTTACACCGATGAAGCGAAGAAATGGTTATCCCCTCTCGGATATGTTATCGGCCTCCCAGTCTATTATCCATAAATCCGGTCATTGTTATGTAAACCACAAAGAGATGGCCAATTCATCTCCTCAGATGTCCTGTTTAAAAACCCCTTCAACTTCAGTTTTGTCCTTTTTAATGGGGGAAAAATAGGTAAATGTATTTGATCTCCCTATGGGTTACAATGCAGCTAAGGAAACATTGAAAAATAAGAAAAAAATAAAAAGACATTTGTTTCACAATCACATGGGAAAACAGATAGCCATCTGTTATTCGATAAAAAGTACTTAAATTCTACTCAATTATTATGAGTAGTATAATTTCATGAAATTTGACTATAACGGGATATAATAAGCGCTGATTTTGCGTTTAAAGCAATTCACGTTGGTAGAGAAAACAATATACGCTGTTACCGAAGAAGTACTTGCGTCCATCGGCCCTTGCTTTAGATGTGCGTAGTTGTAAATGGTGACCTCGCAAGGTGGGCGTGTTAGTCAGAGTGAAAAAATCATCGGGAATAAAGCTATAGTCCAGTCCACTCATAATGCGAAAGTTTGGCATGAGATCTCCTCGTAGTTGCATGCAAGAAAGGTGAAATAGGTTGAGGGTTGAAAGTCTGTTTTCATAGGTTAGCGTTCACAGACCTTTCGTCATTTTGTCGCCCAAATCTGGCCCTTCTCTAAGGCGGTACTACCATTGACAGCCCAAGGTCTGCATGCCTGTATGACATATTCTAGGTGTGGCCGCACGAAGCCTCCAAATATTTTGGAGAAATTGTCTTTTTCAAATCCCATAAAGACACGCCTGATGATTTGCAATAGAAACATGGCTGAGTTGGCTTGTGCAGTTCAGTGTTTGCTTGAGTGACGATGTAATCCACACACCCAAGTCCTTCTGATTGTCAACTGGTTGCAATGGTGTAACACTTAGAAAGTAAATTCTCAGGCTGGAGACTCCACAGTGGCCAATTTGAATAAAATTGTACTCACTAAACATTGAATGGCGTAAGTCAACGCTTTGAACAGTCCTCGAGCCTGTTCAAGTTTAGTTACAGATGGTCTTCATCTGCCGTATTGTCAACAACTTTCCATAGTTTTATGTTGTCAGTGAACAGGAGGACATCACATTCAAGGTCCCTGACACAACCATTGATGAAAACATGGAATAATGTGGGGCCTAAAACTGAACCCTTTGGGATCCCACTAAGCACGGCTACTTCTGAAGACTGCTGGCGTCCGACTTGTACTCTTTAAATAAATAAATTGTATATTTAAGGCCCAGAGGACTCCTTCATTTGGACCGTCCAATCAAAAAGTTCTGGATCCTTTCAAGAAGTCTTCCATGAACTCCTACATGTTGCAGTTTATGCAGGAGACTTTGGTGAGAAACGCTGTCTAAGTTCTTTTGAAAGTCGATGTAGATGGCATGTAACATGTTGAATTCATCGCGTGAATTAGTCCAGCGTTCACGTGAGAAGAACAGGTTCGTAAGACAAGACCTACGATTGCAAAAGCCGTTTTGAGCATCAAAGAGGAGGTGATTCTGCTCGAGGAGCTGCAACAATGCTTTCTTGATTATTTTCTCCATGATTTTGCAACACATGGAGGTGAGGCTCACGGGTTTGTAGTTATTCGTAGACGATCGGCTTCCATTCTTGAATAGCGGTGTTATGGTTGCGGTCTTCTAATCGGAGGAAAGACACCCAGAAGTAAACGACGCTTGGAAGAGTTAGGCTCGCGGATGGCCATTTCAGAAGCAAGCTCCTTCAATAGCTTGGCTGGGATTGCATCGAGGCTGGAGAGGCCGACTCTTTTAGGTTAAGCAAATCTTCCTAAATGATTTATTCGGTGAAGCGGACTGTTTCCATAGTAAACAGTACCTCGTCTTTACATGTGGGTGGGGAAAATTCAGGGTATGATGTGAAGACAGACCGGAAGAACTGAGAATTATGCTCAGCCTTATCGCTGTCCACTGAGATTTCAGCGCCCTGGACAGTCTGCAATAGTAAGACTGGATCATAGTTCCACGTGCTCTGCCTTATGTAACTGTAAAGGACTTCGGAATTAACCATGGCACGTTTCAACATATCCTTTTTCGAAGACCCGTCGATCTCTGGCGATGAGCGTTGTGACTCGATTTCTCTGCAACTTGCGACTGCTGAGGGATTCCATTGTCTTATCAATTCGGGATCTTTTCCAGAGTTTCCTCTTCTTGTTAACTTCCTTCTTTGAGGATGGAGTCAACCAGGGAGGTCTGTTTGTTAGCCTCCGTCACATGATTGGGCAACATTTCAAAATGAGGTTGTGGACTACGTCATTTAATTTGCCCCAAGCCTCGTCGATATCGTCGGAAAATATGGATGTCCAGTCCATAGGAGAAAGGTCATTTTTATCTGTTCGATGTCCCCATGCCAAATATTTGGTCGGAGTTCAAGCGGTTGAGCCGGCAAAGAGAATAATGTGTGTTCCCACATGAGAACCACATGATCGCTCTTGCTTAAAGCAGTAGAAAAATTCACAAAGTCGATTTTTTCAGGAAACTCAGTAAACGAAAGGTCGAGGCAGTTCATCTGTTGGCCCTTGCGAACCCTCGTCGGAAACAAGACGTGTTGGGTAAGAAGCAAATTGCCAGTTGTGCACAGAGGCTGCTGATCAAATGCTGGTTTTAGAGCAGTCGACAAAGACGAAGTTTTAATCAATTTTAGTTGCATTAAAGTCCACAGCGATGAGCGTATTCGGCCGCGTAGCAAATATCTTGAGCTCATCCAGCGATTGGGCATAAACTTCATGGTCGTTTCCGGGGGGTCGTTACACCGTAAATTTATCAAGGATTTGAGAACCCGTTGCTCATAAGGTCAACCATACCGATTCAGTACAAGTCTATTTAGACGTTCCTTCTGAAACGTGCTAGCCATTCTTTTCGAATGTTGCTATGCCTCCACACCTTCGAATTTTTCTGTCTTTGTGAAACAGTTGGAATCCAGGAAGTGCAAGCTCTATGTCGTCAACCTGTTCCGACAACCCAAGTTTCTGTTATTGATATGACGTCTGAGAGCAGGTCACAAATATGGATTCTCTGTTCATCCATTTTTGGTAGGAGGCTTTGCGCGTTAATGCACATTCATGTCAGCTTTGAATTTATTTAGAATTTATATTTGGTTAGCACCGGGAAGGTACTGTCTAAGCAAACATTAGTAACGAAATAAAGTTATGACAATTTGTGCAGATAAAATGTACAAATTCATAACTTGTCCTGCTATGTCAACAGTTAGCAATGTTTTAAAATTACTGGTGAACTAGAAAAAATAGGCAGTGAAAAAAAAAACTCCAACCATGAAAATGGAGGCAGAGTTCAATAGGCCTTCATTTTTGAATAGAAGGTAGGAGAAAAAACTGCTTAGGATAAAATGGTCAGGTGGTAGAATAGGGTAATACTGCAGTAGCATTTCAGAATGAGATAATGAAACGTCGAGGTGATTCGTTCTTGATCACTTAGGCGTATGAAACAGAATCTCACGAAAATGCGTCAATGAACTTAAGTCATCAGCATCATAGGATCCAGAATTGAATTCTGATGATGGTTAGTATCCAAAGAAACCGCAGCATTTAAGACTGTGGACCACCGAATTTGTACGTCCGAATGACGTCATCGTTTGTAGGACGGGTGATATAAGGAGACATTATAGTTCATGGGCGTCTCGAGGTAGCGTAAAATATAGTTTCAAGAGGGTTACTCAAATTCCCGATAGTCCTTTCTCCGAGTCATGGGGAAAGCTACTGGGAAAAAGATGAGGAAAAATAAAAGGTTAATAGAATCAGTGTTGAGATAAATGTGCAGTCTTCGCTTGAATGCAGATAGACTAGTTAACGACCTTATTTCAATTGGCAAGTTATTCCAAAGAAAACTATACCTAGAAGCAAAAGAGAGCGTTTACACGTGGAGGATGCAGGGGAGGTATTATTAGTGCTGAATTTCTTAGGTTATAAGAGAGACTAACGGGGGTAATGACAGAAAGCTTGGGGAGAGTTGAACTATTATTTAGTCGAAAAAGGAGACAAAAGCCTGCTTCAAGTCTCCTGACCCAAAGAAATTTTTAGCTTCGTTAGCTGGCATCTTGTTGAGTAGGAAGTAGTTAAAAGAGTCGGATATAGGAGTTTTTTTGTGAAAGTTCTTTGAACATTTTTCAATTTTTGAACGGCTAGATTCGTTCATCAAACCGAAGAAAGGACAGCAAAAATTCAAGAATAGGAAGTACAAACATACGATAAAGTCTTTAATTTAATTTCAGGAAGGTAGAAATTATAAGAAATAAAGCCGCAAATCTGAGCAGCTTTGGCCGTAATTCTATCGGCATGAGGCGAAAGATCTAATTTATTGGTGTAGCTTAAGCCCAAGTCCTTGATGGAGGAACATTCAATCATATGGCAACCTTCAAAGATAAGAGGTTGCGGCAGCCTTACAGGCCCAAAACTCATGTAGCGACACTTAGTAGGTGAGAACTCCATTAGCCATGTGGAGCTCCAGGCCGAAAGAGCGTCTAAGTCTGAATGAATTTGTTCTAGGCACCGTTCGGTTGTAGAGTTAGAGAAGGAATAAACGCATTTGAGATCATCAGCATAAATAAAAGATTGAGAATGTTTAACTATCGATGAAATATCATTTATATACAGTAAAAACAACAAAGGACCTAATACGGTACCTTGAAGGACACCACTAACAATCGGGGTAGCACTTGAGTATGAGGACCCTACTAAAACTTTTTGTTTTCGATCATTTAGGTATGATCTTATAAAGTCAGTAAGGGGACTACGGAATCCTATGGCTTCTAGTTTAGCTAGAAGTCGTTTATGAGGCACCTTATCGAATGCCTTACTAAGATCAAAAATAGATAACTACTACAGATAGATGATCATTACGAAGAGAGGTTAGTAGATTTAGAAAAGACATGTGGCAGGTTTCACAAGAACGGTCCGGTAAGAAGCCGTGTTGGGATAAGTTGATAATTTTATTGCTTATGCAAAAAAATCCGTGATTTGTTTTGCAATTAGTTTTTTTCGAAGAGTTTAGCAAGAGAGGGCGTTTTATGAACACCGCGATAGTTATGAATGTCCGAGCGGGAACCAGATTTTAAAACTGGTATTATAATAGAAGTTTTCCAATAATCGGGGAAGAAACCATTTTTCGAGAAATACTGAGTATAATTTGCTTAGTAAAGGTGGAAAATCCCTTAACTGTTTAATAAGTGAGTTTGGAATGTTATCAGTTCCAACTGAATGTGAATTTTTTAGGTGAGCTATTTCTTTTTGAATACATGAAGGCGAGAAATTAATAGTTGTTAAAAGCGAATTTGAAAGCAGAGGAATTGTGGGAGTGGGGCTAGTTTCAATGGTAAAGTGGTTGGCAACAAACGAGTTTAACAATTCTGCTTTGCCCAAATCATCTGTAACAAATTTTTTGTTACAGTCGAGTAAGGGCGGAGTTACATTCAGACGCTTAGCCGATGACCGAACATGAAAGATTTGAGCAACAGATTTGGATGAATTGGCATCACTTAGTGCCCGAGACTCCCTACGCTTATCTCGCGCGAGCCTTATTCTCGATGCTAATTCAAATATTTGTGCAATCCTTAAATGAACTGACAAAGAGCTTTTTAGATGAATCTTTAAGTTGCTTTCGTAATTTTTTTAAGTCTGTTCTGGAGAAAAATGCGGAACAGTAGAAGAAGCTGAATATGAATTAAAAATCTTAAACGGGATAAAAGCCTGGATTTTTTCTGTGAGGCTCTGCAATAGCTCACGGAAAAAAGTTTAGATCGTTGATTGAGAATATGCTATGCAAATCTAGAGTGCTTACAAAATTATTTACTGTTTCATGGTTTATGTTAGCAAAGTTGAGGTTATTGCATTTAACCTCAGGCTTCGTAAGAAGGGGAACTGGAAGACAACAGTGAATTATTGCGTGATCACTTGTAAATAGATCATGATGAAAAATTCATAAAGAGAGGGTGGACATCGTTTGTAAAAAAATTAAATCTAAAAATGTTGTCATTTCTAGTAACTGATCTGACCAGTTGGGACATGTTTGAAAAGTTAATAGTATCGACCAATTTCTGATGTTTAGGCGGAGAGGAATTGGCCTGCCAGTCAATGTCTGGCAGATTAAAAATCGCCAACGATTATTTTGACATCAAATTGAGTGTCTGCAACTTTTTTTCAAATAGTTCACAGAGCTCGCTTTCATTGCCAGAATAACAAGGAGGATTATAGACACAGCCAATTACCGCTTTTTTTATTGTGCGGGAGGATGACTGAAGCAAAGCATACATTTCCAGAAAAAAAGACGAAATGTTCAGATGAAAAGGGAAATGTACAAAGGATGACTTAATATAAAGGAGGCAACCACCGCCACGTTTTTTTCAGCGCGGTATTGTCGGTACAAATTGAAATTATCTATAGCAAGCGTCGAGTCAGATATAAGAGAGTGAGCCCAGGATTCAGTGATGCACAGCACATCTGGATCAAGCTCAAAGGCTACTGTTCTAAGCTCAGCCATCTTATTTGCAACTGACCTCGCATTGAGTGAAACTAAGCTGAGCGTATTCCTGAGCGGCAGGTTACGCTCATCAGTATTTATAAAAAAAGGATAATTTGGTGGCGGAGAAGAAAAACTGGAAAGAAGAAACGAAAAGGTGGGAAACAAAAATTGCTCTGGTCTACAATTTGTCGAAATGTTACTGTTAAGAGAACTGAGATTATTGTACAGCGGCATATTTGGATGAAAAACCTTGGAAGGGAAGGCTATATTGTAGCGTTTGAAAGATAGGGGTGGCATAGAAATGAGATTTTTGAGGGACGTTAGCAAAATTTGCGGAAAACGTGCATTTGAAAAAAAGGAATAAAATGATTTCGAAAAAAACTGGTGGCATAATTTGAAGCGTTAAATATTTGTGGATTTCAGACAATTTTTGGGTTGGGAAAGATGCTAACGTTAGCGTTCGCAGCTGTTGTAGATGCTGAGGGGATAGCAGGTTTCCCATCGGTAATGCCATTGCTGATTTTAAAGCCTGGATTAGCCACAGATTTAGATTTACTAGAAGTTTTCTTAGTGTTAGTAGATTTGTCAGGTATAGCAGGCATGGTTTGCTTCGGATGAGAAAGAAGTGGAGTTGACACAATTTCCCTCAAACCAGAAACAAGGTTAACGGGTGAAGATTCAACTAGAATCGAAATTCCGGTCGATCCGGAGGGCCGTGGGCTTGCTTTAGCTACAGGACAAACCTCTGAGATAACTTTTGGTATTGAAGGTGTAGACAAAGGCTTTTTGTTTGCTAATGAGGGTGAAACCCGACGTTCCATTGGGGTTTTATCCCTACAGATAAACAACTTGTTTTTTTCAAATATTGAGCTGAGTGCTCATGCATAGAGAAAATAAGGTCAACTTCAATCGCTGAAAAACGTTTGACCAGAATAGGAGGGTTTTTACTACGGGAAGATAACCTTTTAGCTTCAGCGACTTTAAAGTTAAAGCTGCACGAGTAAAGGAAATGAAATGCAACGTCCAGGGGGATTTTGCTCTTGGAAACGTTTTTTAAAAGAAAATTGAAACTTCTCTTATGTCGGTCAAGTGACTCAGTACTGACCATGTTTATAAAAGGCTCTAGTTTCACGCATTGTTGAGAAGTGAGTGAAGACAATTTTCCCTCAAAAATGGTACCAAGGATCGTGAAGAGAGAACCATATTTAGACATAAAGGTATTAAAGTTTTCCAGGGCGTCAAGGTCTAATTTCTTCATGCTTAAGGTGGGTTGTTCTAGTGGAAGTTTTACGCGAAGAGGATGTTTGCGTCTAAGTACTGACTGGGGTTTCATATTGGTTTTAAAATATAAGTACTTTTTCAAATCAATAATACGAAGGAAAATTGTTACTAGTGACGTTTTGCGGAATAAAAGATTTAATATTTTAAGAAAGTCACTGCAAGCAATTATCTGCTAGGTAACGAGTTTAAACTGAAAATAGAATTAGCGAAGAGGCTATGCAGGATGAAAAATTATATCAACTGGTATACCAGTTACTACAAATTATTCTTCGCTGAAAATAAGGTAAACTTACAAATTTTTAACTTTATTTCTAGAATTAGCCTTTAGATTCCGTCGTTTTGACGTAAATCTGCGAGAACTTTAATGAGGCTATGTAGTGTGAAAAGTTTAAAAACTCTATATTTCTCCCTTTTGCAATTGCAATAACTGCAGGTGTGTGCAGCTGATGATGAGGTAGAAATACAATTAATTGTCAATAATTAAGCTAATATTTTCTACAGGAAACGTAGAAATCAGTTGAAAATTCGAGAATTCACTTATCTTCAAATTTGAACAAACCGCCTTCGACCTTGACAATTCAGACGAGATCCGTTTTTAGCCCCGATCCAGTAAAATGGATTAGCTGTGCAGTCATAATAATAGGTTTATTGATATGGCACCTATTGAGCACCATCAGTCTCCTTAAAACACAGGAAAAAACCCTAAAACAAACTGCTTTTCTTTCTACTGCCACTCTGGCGTTGTTTTAGTATTATGATTAATTAACAGTGTAAGAATCGAGGAGTTTGTTTTAAGTAAAAAACCTGTTTTCGAAGGCATAGTTATAGCAAAATATGAAAATAAATTACAATACAGTATAGGAATTAATGTTTCGTGTTAAGACTTTTGGTTTAAGAATGATCTGTCACTTATGGATTTGTGAGTGATCATTTGACAGGGATATAGTCGATCACGGGCTATTCGATGGTTCATTACATCCAATCAGATGAGAGTGCCTCCAAGTGCACCATTCTGGTGTGTGGTTCTGTAAAGATGGAATCAAAGTTTCTCAATTTTCTCTAGTAGCTAAGATTACTAGCAGATTACTAGCGCCAGGAATGAACGCTCCCATTGGCTAGCATGCACAAGTTTTCATGTCAATTCTCTAGTCCTATTGGCTTGTGTCACTTTTAACCGTTAATGCTATTGGTCCCTGGAAAAGTCGGGAAGTCTATATTTTCACTACCTGTAAAAACGTAACTACCAATCAAGCCCGGAAGTCTATAAAAACTGTATTGATAATCCTATTGGCTCTTTTCGATCTACAATGTATGATTTACGCCTACCCATTGGTCTATTCTATGTAAACCTATCAAATCGTCTGGAGAACATGACATAAATACCGAGGAGAACTGAGGCTCATCACTTTGGACCGGAGACCGCTCTCTGACGCTTCTCCAGCCATCGCCTTTCCTTCTCCTACGGACCTCCCGAAGATCTCCCCAGGACAGCCAATCCCCACCAAAGGATCCTCGCAGGACCAAGCCCCCAATAGAATACCAACTCCTAGTTTCAAATAATCCCTAAACTCTTCACCTTGCCAATTGTCTTGTTCTTACTTGGGCGTCCTTAATTTGGATTCGTCGCGCATCTAATACGGGCCCATTACATTTTGGTGGCAGCGGTGGGATTATAAATGTCCGAAGATTTGATAACTAGGCTAGTCCAGGCGATGGAGCGAGTTTCAAGCTCTGGAGGCCGTCAACCTAAGCCGGATAAGCTTACGGTGTATGACGATTATGACTTGTGGGAGGACCGCATGAAAGTTTACCTGGAGGCCGTAGACGAAGGTGCCCGCCCAGCCGCCATCCTGGGACGGCTAGACAACGAAGTGTACACGGTGGCCAGGGCTGCCAACCTTACAGCGTCGCTCACCCCCGCGACCATCTTCGAGCGTCTGCGGCGCGAATTCGGACGGTCGTCGATGCCTTGGGTTGCCCGTGCCGCCCTCAAAAGTCGCCGACAACACGCGGGCGAGTCTGTCGTAGACTTCCAGCGACATCTTCGAGTCCTGGCCCGTCAAGCCTACCCAAACGAGTCCTTCACCGAGCTCGAGGCCAGAATTTTGGAGAACTTCGTCGACGGGATCTCTCTCCCTGAGATCAGGCGCCAATTCCTCCGCGACCCCCCCCAGCAGCATCAAGGTTGCCCTCGATATTGCTCGGCGAGAGGAGGCCATTTATACGGCCTGTCCCTTGGTCCAAGTCTCCTCCCCATCAGCCTTTGGGTGTCATCAAGCTCCTGCCGCCATACAGGACTCTCCAGTCGATGTCTTCGCCATGGGACAGCGACAGAGCCGCGATATCGGCACACAAACGGCTCAATGGCAGTGGGGCCCTCCTCAGCCCACTCCTCCTTGGCGTAGCTCTCCACAACCCCAAACTCCTTGGCGCGGCCCTCCACAGCCGACCTATCCTTGGCGAGGCTCTCCACAGTCTCCTCGACGCGGGAACTGGAGGCAACAACGTGGTCGTCAGACCCGCCCTCCACCTTCCCCAGGTGTTCATGTGATCACCTCAGGTGAGGAAGAAGCACTTGGTAAGTGCATATTTATATCTGATATGCTTATTGCAAACGTAGGTTACATGCCACACTACCCTGCTATAGATGCAACCATAGGAAATACTAAGTTGCCATGCTTAGTTGATTCAGGAGCCGGCTGCTCCATCATTAGGCAGAACATTTTCCTTCAACTTCAGGCTAGAGTGAAGTATTGCACAAAACCTAAGGTCAGCCTGAAGACGGCAAACGGAGCCACTTTGCGACATAAAGGCATGATAGAGCTTAATTTGGAAAATAGGTCACGTTATTTTTAGTCATAAGTTTGTTGTCTGTCCTGACATTGCCTGGGACTGTATATTAGGTGCTGACTTTCTTCATGCATTTAAATGCTCCTTAGATTTTAACGCTAACACCCTCCATGTCGGTGACACTGAGGTGCCCTTCAGGACCGAGGTACCGGATAGTCAACATGTAGTTAATGCATTTAAGTTAGAGGAGGTTAATAATTTAGTGCCCCCTACTCTTGACAAGGATAGCTCGTCTAAGTTATGTAGTTTGATAGAGGAGTTTAAAGATATCTTCGATTGGGACGGCCGTTCACTCGGACGTACTAATGTGGCTCAGCATGAGATCGATACAGGTGTGACTCGGCCCACGAAGATTCCTCCTAGGCGATTACCCGTGTTCTACCAGACACAGTTAAAGGCAATGATCGATGATATGTTAGACCGGAAAATTATCAGGCCGTCTAATTCACCTTGGTCGTCTCCGGTCGTGTTAGTTATGAAGAAGGATGGCACTATGCGGTTATGCGTTGACTATCGCAAATTAAATGCAGTTACAACTAAGGATTCTTTCCCTCTGCCCAGGATTGATGCAACCCTAGATGCCCTTGCGGGTAATCAGGTATTCTCTTCTCTAGATCTAGCAGCCGGTTACTGGCAAGTAGAAGTGCGACCCGTTGACAGAGAGAAGACTGCTTTCGCAGTCCCCTCGGGTCTTTACGAGTTTGAGACAATGCCTTTTGGCCTAGCTAATGCTCCAAGTACTTTTCAACGGCTAATGAATCAAGTCCTGGCTCAACTCATTCCCAAGTCATGCCTAGTTTATATGGATGACATAATTGTTCTTGGTAAGGATTTTGACAGTCATATTAGCAATGTCCGAGCCGTGTTTACCAGTCTCCGACAGGCTGGTCTCACCCTTAAGCCCTGTAAATGTGTTTTTATTAGACCTCGTGTTAAGTTTTTAGGGCATGTTGTCTCGGCCTCTGGCATAAAAACGGACGAGGATAAAGTAAGGCAAATCTGTGAGTGGTCCACCCCTATAAACGTAACTGAAGTCCGCAGTTTTCTAGGATTGGCTTCTTACTATAGAAGATTTATCAAAGACTATGCTCACATAGCTGGTCCGCTTCACAAGCTGACCCAGAAAGAAGTACAATTTAAGTGGACTGCTGGTTGTACTAGTAGCTTCCAGACGTTGAAGGATAAGTTGTGCACCACTCCATTTTTAGTTTTTCCTGACATAAGCAATGACGCCAGGAAATTTATTCTAGATACCGATGCTAGTGACACTGCCATAGGCGCCCGTCCTCTCCCAGCAACAACCAGATGGTACAGAAGGCGTCATTCAGTATCTAAGCCGATCCCTGACAAAGGCAGAACGCCGTTACTGTGTGACCAGAAGGGAGATGCTCGCACTCACCCACTTCGTGGAGGAATGCCGGCCATACCTCCAATACCGGCCCTTCATCGTGCGCACGGATCATAGCTCTCTGACCTGGTTGCGGAACTTTAAGAACGCTGAAGGACAGGTCGCTAGGTGGCAAGAGAGACTAGCCGGGTATGAGTTCGAGTGCATATACCGTCCAGGACGTCAGCACAATAATGCTGATGCTCTCTCTCGGAAGCCCTACCATCCCCACGGCGAATGTCCATCATGTACAGACATTAACATTAGTACCGTGTCACTACAAGACGACCAAAGCCGTCTTTGGGCGCAAGCTCAGCAAGGAGATCCTCATATTGGCCCGATATATCATAGGAAGTTAAGTGGTTCTCGACCACTTAGTGCAGTTGAACTGAGAGGCCATAGCTATGAGACGCGTTGCTTGCACACGGTGTGGGACAAACTCTTTATGGATAATGACGTTTTGTTCTATCGGGATGGCGAACAATACCCGCGACGTATTCTTCTACCCTTATCCATGGTAGACGAGGTTCTTAATAGAATCCACACACAGTTGGGGCACGTGGGCATCCATAAGACCGAGTGGGCCCTTAGGCGCCGATACTACTGGCCTAACTTGAAGCGGTCAGTGTGGAACTTTATTCGGTATTGCACCCTGTGCAATCAGATCAAACCGCCACGACAGCTGAATAGGGCTGCTCTTCAGCCTATTCTGACGGGATACCCCAACGAACGTGTAGGCGTTGACTTAGTTGGACCACTACCGCCATCAGTTCGGGGCAACCGATATATTCTAGTGATGGTTGATTTCTTTACCAAAATGGCTGAAGCCGAACCCCTTCCCAACATTTCGGCTGAAACTGTTGCCCAGGCCATCTATAACAATTGGCACTCACCTGTGGTCGTGAAATGCGAATACCAGAGGATCTACAGGTACCTCTTGAGAATAATCAAATACCGGTTGGTTCTTACGTCGCTGCACTCCACAAGAAAATGCGTATAGCCACTGAGGAAGCACGGATACACTTACAAGGAGCCCAGAGGCACCAAAAGGAACACTATGACAGGCTGGCACATGGGTGTCCATATGATGTCGGTGATGTTGTGTGGCTCAGGGAACATGCGACTCCCCTGGGATTACCGAGTAAGTTAGTAATGGACTGGTCAGGGCCATATTCCGTCACCAGAATGCTCTCTGATACGACCTGCGTCATTCAAGATCGAAATCGACCTTTCACCTCTGAATTCACGGTTCACTTTAATCGACTTAAACTGGGGAAAGGCCAATGGAAGATAACCACAGAGCAGAACACCCAGGCGATGCAGTGCGTTACGTAGATCATGAGGGGGTCGAGAGGTGGGTTGAAATCCCACCCGAAGGTGGAGAAGAAACCGTAATGCCTTATAACCTTCAAAATTCAAGGGACCCCGTGCGTTTGCGAGATGACATTGAGCTCGCTGAGGACAGCGAAAACTTTACGCAGGAGGGGGCAGTTTATAGATGTTATCAAAGTTTCTCAACTTTCTCTAGTAGCTCAGATTACTAGCACATTGCTAGCGCAAGAAATTAACGCTCCCATTGGTTAGCATGCACAAGTTTTCGTGTCAATTCTCTAGTCCTATTGGCTTGTGTCACTTTAAACCTTTAATGCTATTAGTCCCTGGAAAAGTCTGGAAGTCTATATTTGCAATACCTGTAAAAACGTAACTACCAATCAAGCCCGGAAGTCTATAAAAACTGTATTGATAATCCTATTGGCTCTTTTCGATCTACAATGTATGATTTACGCCTACCCATTGGTCTATTCTATGTAAACCTATCAAATCGTCTGGAGAACATGACATAAATACCGAGGAGAACTGAGGCTCATCACTTTGGACCGGAGACCGCTCTCAGACGCTTCTCCAGCCATCGCCTTTCCTTCTCCTACGGACCTCCCGAAGATCTCCCCAGGACAGCCAATCCCCACCAAAGGATCCTTGCAGGACCAAGCCCCCAATAGAATACCAACTCTAGCTTCAAATAATCCCTAAACTTTTCACCTTGCCAATTGTCTTGTTCTTACTTGGGCGTCCTTAATTTGGATTCGTCGCGCATCTAATACGGGCCCATTACAGTTCGGCAATTAGTTAGGCTTAGTTGGGCTTATCTCTAAAAATGGTACAAACAGGTTACGGGCATGAACCATTCAACTGCAAGAAAATTCCAATGCTACCAGCCAGTCATTATATTTTGTGTTTGAAAATATGAGATTGGTTATTGACTGAACTCGATCACAAAATAATTTCTGAGAATATATACTCTCAAAATGTTAGTACTTGTGTTCAAGCAATCGCTGCTGTCGGGATAAGTACTGAAATAATTTTTCGCGTCCAGTGAGTCGAGTCTTGGATATGAAGAGCATAAAATAGAGCTTGTCTGACTACAGCAGGCGGAAATTGATGAACTTGGGACGTTTTATGCATTTATGTCAATATTTGCTACTGAAATTATTTTTTGTGTCAGATAGGTCAACTGATGGCTGTGATCAGGATAAGGAAGGAATAGATTAAATTATTTATGATTTATTTATGACTATTTATGATTAATTATTATTGATTATTTATGTTTTATGTTTATATTGTCTGAAAAATATGAACTGGTTTGACCCAGAGTGAGGGAGCGAGATGTTGTAATATTTGATCTTTGTAGATTATCAGGATCCGTTCTCCATTGGTGCGCCGTGATTTTCAATTCTAGGACTAGTTCATGACGCTTCATTCGTTCGGCCGGGGAGTAATCCGGCTAAAACAACACACCCCTTGTGCGAATGCTTCAGTCGAAAACACCTGGAAAGGACTAATTTCACTTGTTAATTGCCGCCTAGGACAACTTTGAGGGGTCGGGGTCGTGTCTGCGGGGTGACATATGGGGCGTAGGGGGTACTAGTTATGGGTAGTATCACACAGGTTGTATTTGGTCGCTCCATCTGTCTCGTCTAGGTGGTGAATGCTCCTGTTGCCGCCTCACGATAGTACCCAACTCTCACCTGTGGCTCCTCGAAGCTGGTTCTTCCCTAGCGGCCACACGCCGGGCAACCACCACGACCGACAGGCTTAAACTATGTATGTGAGTGTCTCCGGTCTTGTGTGTGTCTTCAAACCTGGTACGTCTGCTCCCTTCCCCCTGCTCTTCACCCTCTCCCGTCCTCCCGTGTTCCCCTATCCCCTCCTACTTCTACTCTTCCCCCTCCTCTCGCCCTTCTTTCCTCCTCTCTCTTTCCTCTCCTTTACTCTTACTTCTTCCTTCTCCATCTCTTCTCACCCTTCCCTCCTCCTCCACGGTCAAAAAAGTCATACGGTGAGGGCGACATGCAATCACGTAGGCGACCCAGACGAATCGTTCGTTCTCTCACTAACCCAAATCATGACCCATAGTGCAGTTCGGTAGCCACCTGGGATGACTAAACAGCCCTATGTAGGGACAGCACTGCTTGCCTCCTCGCAGAGGAAGGGGCTAGAAAAAGGCATCCTAAACAAATGTTGGTTATTACGTCCTCTGCAGCCAGTCGCGGCTCGTAGATCGCAAGTACATGCGGTCGAAAAACTATAAAAAACATCAACCACAATTCCTCTCCCACTACCCCCCACCGTACCCTCCAGGGTACCCCCCGGACTGCTCGAGTGAGCTTGCTCACTATTGCAGCCTGGAATGTTCGTATCGCTTTAAGTCAATCCCAGGAGCAACCGACCAGGAATGGAGGGCGGTGCTAGTTCACTCGGGAACTGGTGCGCTACAAGGTGGACATTGCTGCTCTCAGCGAGACATGATTCTCTGCACAGGGTCAGCTGGAAGATGTGGCTGCCGGCTACACCTACTTCTGGAGCGGCCGGCCAAAGGCAGAGCGACGCGAAGCTGGTGTTGCCTTTGCCATCCGGAACGACATCGTGGGACATCTGCCCTGTTTGCCGCAGGGTATCAATTATCGCCTGATGAGCTTCAGCCTGCCTCTTCGGGGAGACAAATTCGTCACCGTCATCAGCGCCTACGCTCCCCTAATGACGAGCTCTGATGTGGCGAAAGGACAAATTTTACGAGGATCTGCACAGCCCTGCTGGTGATAGTGCTAAAGGTGGACAAGTTTAATTGTCCTTGGCGACTTTAACGCCCTCGTCGGGATGGATCAAGCTGCCTGGCAGGGGTGCTGGGTCCTCATGGTCTCGGTAGCCGTAAAGATAACGGCCTCCTTCTTCTGCGAACGTGTGCGAAACACCGTCTCCTGCTGACCAACACCTTCTTCTGCCTCCCGATGCGGCAAAAGGCGACCTGGGTACACCCCGGTTGAGACACTGGCACCTCTTGAACTATGTTCTCGTCTGGAGGCGAGATTGACAGGACGTGCTGGTGACAAGGACGATCCCCGGTGCCGACGGATAGATTGATCACCGCCTCGTCATCTCCAAGATGAGGCTTCGTATGCAACCACGCAGAAAGACCCCAAGGTGAGCAACCACAAGGTGAGTTGAATGCTGTTTTTTTGAATATGCCTGCTCACCATCTCCACTTCAGCAATGACCTGGCCAACCGGCTAGCACACCTTCCAGTGGCCGACGCGGACATCTCCGCAGAGAACCACTGATGTCAGCTGAGGGATACCATCCAATCCACCGCCTTTCATGTCCTCGGCCGCGCACGTCGTCAGCACCAAGACTGGTTCGATGACAACGACGCACCTATCAACGCTCTGCTCGTCGAGAAGAATCAGTTTCACAAAGCCTACGTTGATCGCCCTACCGCTGCAAAAACGACAGTCTTCTACCGAAGTCGCCACCTTGTACAGCAACTGCTGCGGGAGATGAATGATGCCTGGATGATGCGCAAAGCCGAGGAAATCCAAGGGTTAATGCATCGAAAAGAATGGAAGAACTTCTTCGCCGCAACCAAGGCTGTCTAAGGACCTCCCGTCAAAGGCGCTGCCCCTCTTCTCAATGTCGACGGCAGGATGCTACTCACTGAGAAGACGCAAGTCTTGAAGCGCTCGGCAGAACATTTCCAAAGCTTTCTCAATCAGCCCTCCACCATCTCCGACGCCACCATCGATCGCATGCCTAAAGTGAAAAACAATGCCGACCTTGATCTCCCACCCTCTCGATAAAACAATCAGAGCCGTGCAGCAACTCTCCAGCGGGAAAGTACTTGGCTCAGACGCGATCCCTGCTGAGATTTACAAGCATTGTGGACCCCAAACTGATGAAATGAATCACAGTGCTCTTCCAGGAGATGTGGCACCAAGGGCAAGTCCCTCAGGATTTCAAAGACGCAACCATTGTTTACCTCTACAAGAAGAAAGGGAACCACCAACTTTGCGACAACCACCGAGGAATCTCGCTGTTGAACATCACCGGAAAAATCTTCGCCCGCATTCTCCTCAATCGCCTGACCACTCACCTGGAGCAAGGACTGCTCCCGGAAAGCCAATGTGGCTTCCGACGGCACCATGGAACAATCGACATGATCTTCGCCGCTCGCTAGCTGCAAGAGAAGTGCCAGGAGATGCGGACTCACCTCTACACTACCTCCGTGGATCTGACGATAGCCTTTGACACGGTGAATCGCGACAAACTGTAGAAAATCATGCAGAAATTCGGCTGTCCTGAACGTTTTACGCATATGGTACGTCAGCTTCACGACGGGATGATAGCACGAGTTACTGACAACAGGACAGTATCCGAAGCATTCGTAGTTACCAACGGATTGAAGCAGGGCTGCGTCCTTGCCCCTACCCTCTTTATTCCCATGTTCTCTGCCATGCTAACGGACCCGTACCGTGAAAAACGCCCCGGATCCGCATCACCTACCGGATGGACGTCTGACTCCTCAACCAACGTCGGATGCACTTCCGCTCGCGTGTCTCCACAGCCACCATTTACGAACTTCTCTTCGCTGACGCTTGCGCACTCAATGCAACGACAGAAGAGGAAATGCAAAGGAGCATGAACCTGTTCGCTGCCGCCTGTGAAAACTTCTTACTTCGCATCAACACTGAGAAAACGGTTGTGAAGCATCAGCCACCGCCCAATACCACCTACTCCGCAGCTCACATCAATGTAAATGGCGCCCAACTAAAATCTGTGGATACCTTGACGTACCTGGGCAGTAATCTCTCTCGCAACACCAAAGTCGACGATGAGATCGCCCATCGGATCGCCAAAGCAAACCAAGCCTTTGGACGCATGCAGAACGTGGTCTGGAATCGACACGGTCTCCAACTCAGCACTAAGCTCAAGATGTACAAAACTGTCATATTACCGAGGCTGCTGTATGAAGCTAAGACCTGGACGATCTACCAAAAGCATGTGCGGAAGCTTAACCACTTCCACCTCGGCTGCTTCACAGAATACTTAAGCTGACAAGGCAAGACAGGATACCGGCCACGGAAGTGTTGGAACGAACAGGCCCTCTCAGCCTTTATGCTCAGCTGAAACAACTGCAACTGCGACGGAGCGGCCACCTTGTGAGGATGGACAATGAACGATTACCCAAACGAATCTTCTATGGAGATGTCGCCATGGGTTCTCGTCGAAAAGGGGTCAAATACGACGCAACAAGGACACTCTGAAGACTTTCTTGAAGTAAGTGCAGATCAACCCGTTGACCTGGGAGGACTTCGCCCGGAAACGACCTGCTTGGAGAATGACAGTGAAGACAGGGGCGGCAATCGACGAAGCCAACAGGATCACCGCCGTCAACACCAAAAGAGCGACACGAAAGTCACCAGCGTCCCGGACCAACACTGCCAATGCTCAGGCCCTTCCAACATGTCCGCGATATCAACGCACCTTCCGTGCGCGACTAGGCCTGGTCGGACATATTTGGACTCAATACACCAACAATCCGACAATTCCAACTTCTACTTCAAATTCTGTTGACACTCCTCGGACTACCTGGCATCAGTTCCATTACTCTCACCATCATAGAGACCACATCCCAATACTCATCACCTGTTACCTCCTCCACCAACACCACCGCCGCCACCACCACCACCACCAACATCAGCGATGGGGACTCTCTCCTAAACTGTCCTCATTGTGACCGCACATTCACCTCACGCATCGGCCTGGTCGGTCACTTGCGAATCCATCGTACAGAGACTGGTAAACCAGTGACTGGAGCACCAACACACAGCAGAGATCGCCGTCTCAACTGCCCGCACTGTCCTCGCGCATTCACTCATCACATAGGCCTATTCGGTCACATGCGCATCCGTGACAACCTGCGGTAAACCACCGGAGGTTAAGCCACATCAGCGCACACTATCTACATAAATACATAGAAAACACCCTCACCCTCATCACATACCTGAGAATATGACGGTTTCCTAGAGACCGTGGCTTGGAAAGCTGCCAGCTGACGGGAACACTCGGACCGCGTGGTCAGCCCAATGTGTGTTTTGTGTGGAGTGGCTGACTGGCGGACTGAGATTCAGGCTGCAATGGCTCCTTCTAAATGTGGCCTTTATGGCACTTTCACTCCGTGGGATCCGAGCCAGGTGTAGTGGTACGCCCAGGGGCGGCTCCGGCCCCGTCAGCCACCTGCGCCCTCTCTTATCTCCGTTGCTCTTGACTCTGTCATGGCAGCGGGCTCAGGTGGGGGAGGAGGAGAGAATGCGGTAACTATAAACGCCGCAGTTGGAAGGTCGCTAAATGACAATTACACTCAGACATCGCAGTCAGTCCAATGCGTGTTCTGTGGAGTGGCTGAATGGTGGTCTGAGCGTCAGGCTGCGATGGCTCCTTCTTAACGTGACCTCTGGCTATCTCACACATGTGAGTTGTAAGCCGTTCAACCCCCGTGATGTGTAAAATCTTGGTGCTCGTGTTTGGAGGGCCAGGTCGTGTACGTACTACACGTAGACGAGGTCACCAGCAGCTGCGCCCACTTCCGCATCAGACAACTGACCGGCTCGGACAGTGGTTTGATTGTGGGGTTCGCGGAGAGAGTGAGGTCGACAGCTCAGCGCATGTTCCTCACTATAAACAATCTGACGCACTTGAAACTATCACGCTGCGCTAAAAGCCGTGGCTTGGAAGGTTGCCAACTGAAGGGATAACTGGGACCGCGTGGTCAACCCAATGTTTGTTTTGTGTGGAGTGGCTGACTGGCGGGCTGAGAGTCAGGCTGCAATGGTTCCCTCTTAATTTGGCCTTTATGGCACGCTCACTCCATGGGATCCGAGCCATGTGTGGTGGTATGCCCAGGGGCGGCTCCGGCCGCGCCAGCCACCTGTGCCCTCTCCGGTCTTTTTGACTCTGTCATGACAACAGGCTCAGGTTGGGGAGGAGGAGAGAGTGCGGTAGATGCAGCGCAAGTCTACTAACCCTTTAAACTTAATCACGCACAAGTCACCTTCCCTGCACTACCCTTCCGTGGAGAAAACGGTGGAAATAGTCGGACTACGATGATCGAACTGTCGGGGTGACATTTAAATGAGTTCCAAGAGGAAGGCCTTTAGGATGATTATTTCCTCCGATGGTTGCAGCATCTCGTTGATAAGTTCCTGGAATTGCTCTTAGTCGGCGGCAATTCTTACCTTGGGGGTGTTAGTGAGGGATACTAAAAGGCCGTGGATTATGATGTAGCCACTCTTACCGGGCATTCCACTGTTTCCAGCAGTATTATTATCATTCGCTGATACTCTAGATCTGTTGAAGTGGACTGGCTAAGAGGAGACCACTATGCTTTTGGGGAATTTTTATCCGTGCAACTCGTCTGCTTTTTAAGGTAGGGCATTGTTGATGAGAATGTACTGTGCTCGATCTAAAGGGCCTTCTCTCATAGGACTCTGTGGAGTACTTGACCTTTTAAAAGTTGAAGCTGTCTTAACTGGGTCTTCAACTCTGCTGATACGGAAATGCGTAATGGGAGCTAATTCTGCCCTGGGTACACTGCTATACTGCACTGCACTGATTGACTTCACCTCTTATTTAGCCTCCGAAAATGCACATACTGTGTGAGGGCTGTCTGCATCGATCTTTATCTGTAGCATTCCTTTCACTTCTTCTGTAGGCATACCTTTATCAATTTAATTTTGCACTTGCATTTGCTTGCCCCTTCAGACTCCGATGACCTTTTACTGTGGTAGTACGTGTGGTTTTCTTGTTTTTCTTTTGCAATTCGTGAAGTGCTGTCCGGAGTTCGTTTATATATGTCTTACATATCACTTTCTTTCTTTTCTGTTGATTCATTATACAAGATTGCCCTAGCTATACTCCGAGTAAATGTTTGCAGGGTTAACGCAAGTTGATCCTTTGAAGCAAGAGCCCTGTAGATAATTTGGTTCAAATGTTTAACTGAGTTTTCTACATTAGCCTCTTTCTGAGCATTTACTAGACTTTCAGAGCGAGCCTGCGGGCGTGCGGACGTGGTGTAATGGATATCACAGCGGCTTATTGCCAGCGAGCTCCCTGGTTCAAAATCGGGGCGCGCGTCACTTTGGCATTGAAGTGGAGACTTAGAGGTTTGGCTACCACGCGTTGGTGGTCATATTGAGATGACGTCTGCCTTGCGATTTAGTTGCCCGGGGTCAATTCCGGCTCTCGGCGGGCGTTTTGCATAATGTTCCAATGATATTTGTCCAACTACTATTATTGAGTGAATAAAGTCCAAGCGTTTTTAAAGGTATTAAAAGAATTTTTTAACCAGATAAACTATATGAGAAAAACAACGTAGCCGTTCTTTAATGTGGGGAATCTCGCGGTGCTGTTGACAGAGAGGCAGTCAGAAGAAGATTGGATTTCCCATGCAAGTTCGGTATAGAATTTTACGGATGAAAGTGTTGCAGAATAGAATCGAATTCGTAATGCGCACGAGTCGTGGGAGCGTTTAGTAGAAATAAATCCCGTTAAAGGTAAATCCCCTAGACGGTCGAATATATCAAACTGAATTCGAAATGCGCGGCTTCCGTTTTTCCCCATTTCTAACAACGAATCCATTACCACCTTTGACCCCGCAACTAGGAATTTCAAACTCAGTACCATTTAACTATGTCGTATGCTGACCCTTAATGTCATTGACTCTGTCAAAATGGTTAATACAGACAGCTTCTCCAATTTTTTTCTTCAGTTCAGTTCAGTGTATTTGAGGAAAATAGGCTTACGCCTTTGAAATCCCTATTTGTTACATAAAAGTTGCAAGAATAAGAAGCAAATTAAAGAAGTAACAGTCAAGTGAATGCAGGCAGGTTTACGTGGTACACTGATATTGTTAAGGTTAAGTAGTCACATAGTCTTCGTGGTACTGTAACATATGTATGTCAAGCCGATGTTTGAATGTATACACAGAATGTATACACATAGTTGATTTCCTTGTATTCCTTCTGGTGAATTGGTCTAAAAAACTGGGTCAAGTCCACGTCATTCCAATTTCACGCCAACCACACTGGTCTCAGCTGTTTATAAATTATAATTTATAATTGATTAGCGCGTTTTGAACCCGCAACCGCTCTCATCAGCATGTCGGTACTACATCACGCAAAGGTTTTTTCCCACGAGTAACAGTAGTTTTTCTCCTTAAAAACAAAAAAACCATTTGCCATATAACTTTCCATAAAAATGTCCAATGAGATTTATAAACTGTCCGCTAATTTTACTTATTTTTGTTAACGCACTGATTTGTGTCATTTTTCGTTGCCAAGAAGCTGACCTACTCATCATAAATTAAATGTACATGATGGCACATTTTGTTTAATTTTTCCAAATACAGAGCTCTTCCTGATACTCAAATAAACATATTTATCCATTAACCAAACTCAGGGCAACATAAGGTCATGACCAAGTATTCTTAGTTGAGGCTGCTAATCGCCACCAACAATCACAACGTAGAATTTGTGTCAAGAAAGGGAAAGGTGTCATGTGCAGCACCACTAGGCAAAGGCCTCAAAATCGGTTTTTAAGAGGTCGTGCTCGATGTTGTGGTCTACCGACTTGTATCCATAGGCAACTTTAAAATCATCAGCATACATAAAGGGCCTACTATTATGAATTAAACATGGTACATCATTCACAAAAAGACAAAATAAGGGCGGGTCAAGCCCACTAACCTGAATAACTCCACTCCTCTTACGTGCGGGGTTGGAGCTAACATTGCATATCTTACCATGTTGTGTGCCAGAGCCCAAGTAAGAAGCTTTCAAGTTCAGAAGCTTACCACATATACCGAAAGAAGAAAATTTCAAGAGAAGGAGAGCATGGTCAACACGATCAAAAGCCATAATGAAATCGAAATGGACTACGCAAAATGCAAAACCATTGTCCCTAGATTTTTGAACATGATCAAAGAAGGGGAACTGACAGACGACTCAAAACCTGGTTTTGAGACACCCATGCTGGGCCACACTCAGTAGGTTATGCGCGGTTAAGTGGGGCATTATCTTATCTTTGATAAAGATCTCCAAGATCTAAGAAGCTGTGGAACGTGTGCTGATTGACCGTAAGTCGTCAAAGGACGTAGATTTGAAGTGTTTGGGGATAGGGTAATGTGCGATTTCTTCCACACGTCGGGAAAGGTTTCACTTTCAAGAGCAAAATAAAATATCTATCACCGAGGGGACAGGAAAATATCCTTAGCATCCATCTTTAAAATACTGATCGGGACGTCATCTGGTCAAGGACTATGCGGTTGACGAAAATGCCTAATAGCTACGGTTACATCCCAGAGGGTAACCGTAACCTAGGACGGTACCGGTCAAACTCCGGGTGATCGGAAAGGGAGTGGTCGAATTTTCAATAAATGTCCTGGACAAAAAAACTTTGAAACTATCAACCGTCAACTCGTCGTGCACTATGGGGTTTCCAAGGTCGTCTCGAAGGATGGGGTGCCGCGTTTTTCTATGGGTACGTACTGTGCAGAAGACAAGTTTTCGCAACATAAAACGAACGGTTTTTCACAAATTTTACTTCATTAGCTAGCCTCCTTTCTTCAGACAGCCTCGTAGCCTGCTCAAAATATAAGTCGAGTAAAGGACAGAATGGAAATGTCACTTTGCAGATGGAATTAACGAGAGAGATTTCGCAACCTATGGCGAGCAGCTAAAGGGCGATAAATCTCTTAGGTGGTATAAATTATTTACCTACGGGGAAAAAAGCGCAAAATAAGTTGATTCAAAACTTCTTACAGGTAATTAGTACAGGTATTCACATCCTGACATAGAAAGAACTCAGAACAGTTGTGGGAATACAAGCACTTGCTCAGTTGAAAGATCTGAGCTGAAAACGGGTGCCAGATTGCGTCGAAAACAGAATGTAGTTTTAAAAGGGGTCCAAAAGTCAGCGTCAATAATTCCAAAAAAGCGAGTTAAACATGACTTAGGTCTCCTTCAACTGTATGCAAAAACTGTGCTGAAGGACGGCGAGTTCATCCACATTCTCAAAGCCTATAGAATAGGGAAGTCTTCGTCAGCACCCGATTCAAATCCTTCACCAAGAACTCTTAAACTCATCTTGGAAAAAATAGCACAGGCACAGCTCCTGCTACAGAGAAAATAAACCCTATGCAGTCTGCATTCTGCAGTTTGTTTCAGCCGGAATATGGGCTGAAAGAGCAAATGAAAATGAGACAGTTAACAGTAGAACCGAAAAGAAGAAGGTCCTAAGGCGAGACAGATCTCCAAAACAATGAACGGACAAATATTTCAAGTAAAAAGAACATTTCTTTGGCCGAAAGGTCGTTAATCTGACAGGCTAACTGTCCCGTCTCAGAAACCAAAATACGTGCCCACTTAAACTGTTCGTTTTACATGACAGATATCTGCTTAATAAGATACCTCTGCTTCAGATTCTGGTTTTCATCTACCACTCAGACATTGTAAATAGTTACAGAGACATGGGCAATATCCTGCCTAGCCGACGACAAACTTTCTATTCAAGGCTATGCCTGCATTCGGAATGATCAACACGAGGGCCGTGGCAGAGGAACCTGCATCTATGTTAAGCAACTTCTTACATTTCTGCCGTTTAATTATTGATAACGTACCGTGGTAGAAGAGAGCTGCTGGCTCCGATTTGTTCTAAAGGATAACTTCTCTTTACACGCTGGTTGTGTCTATCGCCCAACCAAAGTCAGTGAAGATTACGATCTCTGTCTTTCGCAGGCAATTCAGGCCGCAGTTGACTTAAATCTGAAGTACTGGTTGGTTGCATGTGAGTTCAATATTCCTGAAGTTCACTGATTTTCACCCTCCGGCCCTGCTAAGTTTGAAGTCTTTACTTGAGGCCATAGATATCGGCATGTCAGACCGGGTAGTTGATTTTACCATCCGAAGGTAAAACATACTTGATCATATTTTCTGTAAGAGTTTTCAGCCATTTTCAGTGTCACCTTTAGACCCACTTTGAAGTTCTGACGATGTCATAGTTTTTTTTGCTATAGTAGAACTCGAGGCTGACGAATATTTTTTCCAAAACATTTAGTTTTCTCCGTGATTTCAGATCAGCAACTATGGGAAAATTACCGACACATCTTAATTCCCGCGATTGGACTGAGTCTTTCACTGTTTCAAGGTGAATGTTTGTACTGATCCACTCTTCCACGTTCTAGATCCACTCATTTCTCGATTTTGTTCCCCGTAAGAAAAATAAATAATGTCAAGGGTGAAGTTTACCTCCCTTTATCTTTCCGCCACAGACAGAGTAGACTCTCACGTCGCTTTCATCTACAAAACGACACTGATGTCCTGCCCTGGACCCAACTAATCTTTGAGAAGACTTAGAGGCTGTCTGAAGCAAACATCCTCTTCGCGTAAAACTTCCACTAGAACAACCCACCTTAAGCAGGAAGAAATTAGACCTTGACGCCCTGGAAAACTTTAATACCTTTATGTCTAAATATGGTTCTCTCTTCACGATCCTTGGTACCATTTTTGAGGGAAAGTTGTCTTCACTCACTTCTCAAACAATGCGTGAAACTAGAGCCTTTTATAAAAAATGGTCAGTACTGAGTCACTTGACCGACATAAGAGGAAGTTTCAATTTTCTTTTAAAAACGTTCCCAAGAGTAAAATCCCCCTGGACGTTGCATTTCATTTCCTTTTACTCGTGCGGCTTTTAACTTTAAAGTCGCTGAAGCTAAAAAGGTTATCTTCCCGTAGTAAAAACCCTCCCTATTCTGGTCAAACTTTTTTTCAGCGATTGAAGTTGACCTTATTTTCTCTAGGCATGAGCACTCAGCTCAATATTTGAAAAAAACAGGTTGTTTATCTGTAGGGATAAAACCCCAATGGAACGTCGGGTTTCACCCTCATTAGCAAAACAAGAAGCCTTGGTCTACACCTTCAATACCAAAAAGTTATCTCAGAGGTTTGTCCCGAAGCTAAAGCAAGCCCCACGGCCCTCCGGATCGACAGGAATTTCGATTCCAGCTGAATCTTCACCCGTTAACCTTTGTTTCTGGTTTGAGGGAAATTGTGTCAACTCCACTTCTTTTCTCATCCCAAGCAAAACCATGCCGGCTATACCTGCCAAATCTACTAACCCTAAGAAAAACTCCTAGTAAATCTAAATCTGTGGCTAATCCAGGCTTTAAGATCAGCAATGGCATTACCGATGGGAAACCTGCTAACCCCTCAGCATCTACAACAGCTGCGAACGCTAACGTTAGCATCTTTCCCAACCCAAAATTGTCCGAAATCCACAAATATTTAAGGCTTCTAATTATGCTACCAGTTTTTTTCGAAATCAATTATTCCTTTTTCAAATGCACGTTTTTTTCCGCCAATTTTTGCTAACGTCCCTCAAAAATCTCATTTCTATGCCACCTCCTATCTTTCAAACGCCACAATATAGCCTTTCCCTTCCAAGGTTTTTCATCCAAATATGCCGCTGTACAATAATCTCAGTTCTCTTAACAGTAACATTTCGACAAATTGTAGACCAGAGCAATTTTGTTTCCCACCTTTCGTTTCTTCTTTCCAGTTTTCTTCTCCGCCACCAAATTATCCTTTTTTTATAAATACTGATGAGCGTAACCTGCCGCTCAGGAATACGCTCAGCTTAGTTTCACTCAATGCGAGGTCAGTTGTAAATAAGATGGCTGAGCTTAGAACAGTAGCCTTTTGAGCTTGATCCAGATGTGCTGTGCATCACTGAATCCTGGGCTCACTCTCTTATTTCTGACTCGACGCTTGCTATAGATAATTTCAATTTGTACCGACAAGACCGCGCTGAAAAAAACGTGGCGGTGGTTGCCTCCTTTATATTAAGTCATCCTTTGTACATTTCCCTTTTCATCTGAACATTTCGTCTTTTTTTCTGGAAATGTATGCTTTTGCTTCAGTCATCCTCCCGCACAATAAAAAAAGCGGTAATTGGCTGTGTCTATAATCCTCCGTGTTATTCTGGCAATGAAAGCGAGCTCTGTGAACTATTTGAAAAAGTTACAGACACTCAGTTTGATGTCAAAATAATCGTAGGCGATTTTAATCTGCCAGACATTGACTGGCAGGCCAATTCCTCTCCGCCTAAACATCAGAAATTGGTCGATACTATTAACTTTACAAACATGTCCCAACTGGTCAGATCAGTTACTAGAAATGACAACATTTTAGATTTAATTTTTTTACAAACGATGTTCACCCTCTCTTTATGAATTTTCATCATGATCTATTTACAAGTGATCACGCAATAATTCACTGTTGTTTTCCAATTCCCCTTCTTACGAAGCCTGAGGTTAAATGCAATAACCTCGACTTTGCTAACATAAACCATGAAACAGTAAATAATTTCGTAAGCACTCTAGATTGGCATAGCATATTCTCAATCAACGATCTAAACTTTTTTTCCGTGAGCTATTGCAGAGCCTCACAGAAAAATTCCAGGCTTTATCCCGTTTAAGATTTTTTTAATTCACATTCAGCTTCTTCTACTGTTCCGCATTTTCTCCAGAACAGACTTAAAAAATTACGAAAGCAACTTAAAGATTCATCTAAAAGCTCTTTGTCAGTTCATTTAAGGATTGCACAAATATTTGAATTAGCATCGAGAATAAGGCTCGCGCGAGATAAGCGTAGGGAGTCTCGGGCACTAAGTGATGCCAATTCATCCAAATCTGTTGCTCAAATCTTTCATGTTCGGTCAATTCAATTCAATTCAATTCAATTTATTGAGGGAAATAGGCATGGGCTTTTGAGTACCCTATTTGTAACGTAAAATTAAGTGCGGTATACAGAGAAACCGTGTGGGTTGCAAAGGTACAAAAGGCGGTCATAAAAATTTGACAAGTGGTGCACGACTCTCGAGGGTTAAGATAAATGCCTCATCGCTCAGGCTCGTTGCGGAACATAAAACTGTCAAGGTTCCTTTTAAAGCTTTCCAGCGATGGTGACATCACAACGTCTTCAGGGAGGGCATTCCATGGTTTAACCACTCTGACAGAGAAGGAGAACTTGCGCACATCCAGTCTCGCCTGCTGGACACGCAGTTTCAATGGGTGACCTCGGAGATGGGTCGTGGTGGCAAATTCAAAGAAGTCCGAGAATTCCAGGCAACAATCCAATCCCTTCACAATGCGGAATGTCTGCAGGAGATCACCACGCATTTGCCTATAACTCAAAGGGAACAGATTAAGATTCATTAGGCGGGTGGGATATGGCAAAGGAGCTTTGACTTCTAACCATTTTTGGTGGCTTTCCTCTGGACTCTTTCGAGGCAGTTCTGATCTTGAACTGTCCAGGGTTTCCAGGCGTGCATAGCATATTCCAAATGTGGCCTAATGAATGTTCCAAAAGGTCTTAGCAAAAAGATCTTCATCGAAATCCAAAAAAAGGCTCGTCTGATGGCATGCAACACCGAAATTGCCCTCTTCGCCACTTTCGAGCAGTGAGACGATGGTTTTTAAGGTGGTGGTCATCAGCACACCAAGGTCCTTTTGGGTTTCCACGTCTTTTAAGGCTTCACCGTTGAGAAAGTAACTTCTACTTTCGGCAGATCCAGACGGGTTGCCTAAGCGAAGTATTGTACACTTATCGACGTTGAACCGCAAAAGCCAATGATTCGACCACTCCTCCAACCGAGTTAGGTTGATCTGCAGTTTATCTTCGTCAGCAGGGCTCTGGATTACATTCCAGATTTTTAATGTCGTCGGCAAACATTGCTGCTTCACAGTCGAGATTCCTGACACAATCGTTCACGTATATTAAAAACAGTATTGGCCCTACTAAATCGTCTGGTTCAGATGGCATATCCACAAAAGTTCTCACGAACTCGCAGACGAACTGGTCTGCCTACTCTCAAGATCTTCGAAAATTTGATGGAAGTGGGGGCTCTGCTTGCTGATTTGAAGCTAGGCAACATAACCAATATACATAAAATGAGAGCGATAACCTCACCAACTAGTTTCAATCCAGTGAGTATCATATGAATTTCTTGCAAAATAATGGAAAATATTTCAAATGAAATTGATGAAACATTTGGAGAACACCTGCTTATTGCGCATCAACATCGCTGTAGAAAGCGGTTGATTGTGGTTCACTAACCTGCTCACATCCATGGAAAGCTGGACGGGTTGATTAAAATGGGTTTTTCAGTCGATGCGGTATACATTTGAATTCAGA
>WEDG01005677.1:0-24847 GCA_017591395.1 Schistocephalus solidus
TAGGTTGCAATGGCTCCTTCTTAATGTGGCCTTTATGACACTCACACTCTGTGGGATCTGAGCCAGGTGTGGTGGCACGCCCAGGGCGGCTCCGGCCGCGCCAGCCACCTGCGCCCTCTCCCATCTTCGGTCTTTTTGACTCTGTCTTGACACCGGGCTCAGGTGGGGAGGAGGAGAGTGCGGTAGCTGCAGCGCAAGGCTACTATCACTTAAAACTAATTCACGCGCAAGTCACTGTCCCTGCTCCACCCTTCCATGGAGCATACGGTGGACATCGTCGGACTACGACGGTCGAACTGTCGTTCAGGCTGCCTTCAAGAACTAAACTTTACAAAATGCAATAACAGATAGACGCTTACCAATCGGTTACCGGATTCACTCGTCCCGTTGTACCTTATGGCTCACTCTAGAGGCTCGCCAGCAGCCGTACAGCGGCTAGTGATAAAGGCAGAATAACATTACCGACAAAGACGGGGGAGACTGGAATGGCCATTTCTGGCTTAGTACCCGTCACTCGCCAGCCATACCCAACCCCAGGTATTGCGGCATCCGGGGCTCGAATCCGCGACCTTTTTATCAGACGTCTAACGCTCTAACCATTGGGTCACGGGATCGTTGTCTTGCAGGTTTCGATCGGGAATATTAAAAAAGGTAGCAAATTACGCCTTTATCAAATTTCATACTTTAAAAAGGACATCGTTCGGTTTCCACAATTTTGAACACGAACTGCAGTTTCAAAACCACAAGCTACATACATTCCATCGAAGGAAAATTGTGAACTTCTTTACACTATTCAGCAAGATTTCATATGCTGAGCATACAATTTTGCGATGCGCGTGGGCCATGTTGCATACTTTATGAGAAAAATTGATAGATACGGTCTTAACAATCTCCTAAATAGAAACGTTTATAGAACCATTTATGCAGATATAACATTTGAAGACAACGAAATGCGCTAAGAAATTAGTGCAATAATATTTTCGCACATGGTTTACATAAAATAAACTTGAATTCAAAAAACATGCAAAATAAATTAGAAAAATCCATGCTACTTAAGTAGTCATTTGTTGACGAGCATAATTGTCACGTGGATGGAAAGAAGCTTATTCTAAAGCCGGCAACCTGACGTGACTGAATTATCTTTGAATTATGTTGCATTTGTACAACCCTACTTAAGTAATTTGCTTGAATGGAAAACAAATTTCAGAATTTCGGTACCCAGCATGGTTAGTCTATACAAGGTAATATTGTTCCTTGTTCGCCGGAAGAAAGATGACTTGCAAAAAAGAACTGGGATCATCGTCCTTTCTCTGCACTAACTGTCTTAAATAACTTTTGTTCAGAAAAGGGAAGCTACATTACATCCAAAAAAAACGACACGTACAGTCTGTTGCCTAACTCATCAAATGTCGTGATCAAAATCTAAGGTGGTGTTATTTTTGTCTGTTGAATTGAATTGATGCGCAGAAAGGTGTTAACTAATGACTAGTTCACTTCAGGTCTGTTTATTGAAGGAAAAACGGAGCGAAACAGGGCCTCCAACGTTTTTTGATACCCAGGAATTATACTACGCTATTGAAAGCTACGGATCAAAACATTTTGTTTTTGGGCGTTTCACTACAAACGAGCATTAATATAAGTTAGAAAGCTTTTCAATATAACCCCTGAGAGAACCTGCAATTTTGTTTTTCGCTCACAAAAATCAGGTAAATACAGGTATGAAAAATCGCATTGTTTCCAGGAATACAAGGACAGATTCAGTTTTAAAAATAAAGTTTTTTTAAAAAATTTCTAACGTTTCGTACCATAAAAATCAGTAATAAAATTGTGTAAGTGTACTTTGTTCTACCACACAGATATAATTAGGACCATAAAAACGCATATATATGAGAAGCCGCGACACGCCGTCACTTTTCCCTGCCACGGCGCACGCGAAAGGTGTCCCGACAATTTCTATCTATAATTGACCATGAACGAATACGGAAACTTGAAACGGAAGGGGCAGAAGGTTGAAATTTTTTCGCAAAATCCTTTTAAATGCACAGCCACTCCGTTATGCATTTGCAATCTTAGAACGGAGTCAAAAAGTAAAAAAATATGGCAAAAAACGCCCTAATAGAAAGAGTTCTTTATTTTTAGCAGCCATTGTATCCCTCAATTTCAGCTAAGTCGAAAACCGGTCAAGCGTCCCGTTTTGTCCCTGATTTGACTTTGGAAAAAGGTAACGTGTACAGACATTAGACAATGAAATATCTAATTAAAGCACCTTTTTAGATATTTAAATTATAAAAGGTTTTAATTTAAGCTTAGACATATTCAGTGCCGAATTGTGTTGCGAGTGTTTTTTTTATTCCCAGCAACGAGTTTTTATTACCCAAACGGCCATCTGCATTAGAAAGAATATCTCAAAACTCGGTGCTGCGGTAAATGCCTTCAAGAAATATCTTATTTTCAAGGTTGTGATAAACACAGAACAGAATCTACATTTATGGGCAGTGGATTTAAAACACTGAACATCGTTAAGTATTTACCGCAATTTCAAAGACAATTTGAAACTCATCGTAATCCAAGACCCGAAATACTTATGAAGAAATTCAAAAAGGGAAATTCCTCTTCACATAAACAAAATAGTATGTTAACGGTTGCATTAGGCAATTCTATTCAAATTTCTTAGCCTTTCAACGTGTGAGCTGATTAAATATTTTTTCCCCGTTACGTCCCTGTCGGCGCACTTAAACGGAAATCTGCCTCAGAACGCACCATTTCGGTAAATGCTTTTAAGAAATATCTTATTTTAAAGGTTTTGATAAGCACATAGAACAGAATCTACACTAATGGGCAATAGATAGAAAACACAGGCAAACGTAAAGTATTCGCCACCATTTCAAGGACGATCTGAAACTCATCGTAATCCAACACCCGAAATACTTATAAGGAAATTTAACGAAAGCAAAGTCCTCTTAATATGCATAAAATGGTACTTTTAAGATTTCATCTGATAATTCTATTTAAATTTATCAGTCACTGACCGACCTGTCAGCATGTCAGCTTACGAAATATTTTATTTCTGTGACGTATTCGTCGGCACAATGAAGCGAACATTTGTTTGCAATAGTTAAACGCATCTTAAAAATGTAAAAATGGAAGAAAAATTGCAAATTCACGTGAAACCATGGTATAATATATACTAGAAATTTAGGTTGTTTTGTTAAGGCCATACTTTACATTACCTGTAATCTGAGAGACTGCTTTCGTGGAATATACACGAACGGACCATTTTCAAACGTAATTCTATTTGTGTTGCTTTATTAACTCGCTTTTTACATGGACATGCATTCTGTAAATTTAAAACGTTAGGTTAATTAGCTACTACAGTAAAACTCTGGGGAGTACAATGTAATCTGATTTTCGCGTAAGCGATCTTTTCCCGTGAAATCCATTGGATTTCATGAGTTAGGGCAGATAATGTAAAGGTTTTCGTATAGAGGGAGGAAATCTACTCTCTTTGCGACTAAAAATGAGTCCAGTGTCAATTTTTCGTCTTTGAGAAACATACTGAAGTTCATCCGACGTGCCCGAATTAGTATGAAACGGTTGTGGAATTAATTTTGTGCACTTTATCGGGCCCTCGCCATGAAGACACTACGTTTTCTCTACATAAGCCCTAACAAGTCTGCCGTTAAAACGTCAAAACACAGTCGAGGGTGGAAACTATGGCTAACACTAATTCCCATAAATGGGTGAACAGTAATCAAAACTAAGAGACCAGAGCAGGCTGCCATGTTGTGTTACAAACCGCAAATGAGACCGGTTAACAAAATAATGAGCTGGGATTGGACGTAAACATTTAGAACAGGAAGTACTACTTAACATATTTCAGTAAAGCTTTTGCAAAAAGAGATAGAATTGACTGGAAAACTCACCAGTAGTTTCCTCGGCCTTGACAGCTGGTGTCTCCTCGGCTAGCTTGCGGCGTCTTTCTGTATGCGACCCAGCCAGGGTTCGAGAAGACGATTTTTCACCGCTAGTGCTTGATGTTGGTTTTCGCTGGTTACTACTTGACTTGTCGACCGCTAACAGTTTGGGGCAGGGGATGAAAGGAAAATTATATAGCGCCCTTAAAAAGTTCAGATGCAGTAGGATAAGAATGACAGACTCACGTGCACGACCTTCTGTCTTTTCAGGGGGAGGAGGGGGAGCACCGATGAGAAGATGCCGTGGAGGGTTTCGATCGCCCGAGTCCCCGTGCTCTTTCAGCCATTCCAGAAGAGCCTCACTGGCAAAATCGCATCGGAGGATGCGTGGATTGATGGAGGGCCATCGGCAGCCATCAATACCCTCACGGCAGCTGCAAAATACCACAATTTTAACATGGAGAACGGACACCAATAAATGCTTAAGCTACATCAATAAATTAGATATTTTGCCTCATGCCGATATAATTACGGCCAAAGCTGCTCAGATTTGCGGCTATATTTTTTATAATTTCTACCTTCCTGAAATTAAGACTTTGTCGTATGTTTTGTACTTCCCATTCTTGAATTTTGCTGTCCTTTCTTCGGTTTAATGAACGAATCTAGCCGTTCAAAAATTAAAAATTTCCAAAGACATTTCACAAAAACTCCTATTTCCGACTCTTTCAACTACTTCCTACTCAACAAGATGTCAGCTAACGAAGCTAAAATTTCTTTGGATCAGGAGACTGGAAGCATTCTTTGTTTCCTTTTCCAAATAAATAATAGCTAAACACTCCCCAAGCTTTCCGTCATTACTCCCGTTAGTCTTCCTTATAACCTAAGAAATTCTGCACTAATTATACCTCCCCCTGCATCCTCCATGTGTAAACGCTCTCTCTTCTTTGCTTCTAGGTACAGCTTTCTTTGGAATAACTTGCCAATTGAAATTAGGTCGTTAACTAGTCTATCTGCATTCAAGCGAAGACTGAACATTTATCTTAACACTGATTCTATTAACCTTTTATTTTCCTCATCTTTTTCCCAGTAGCTTTCCGCATGACTCGGAGAAAGGACCATCTGGAATTTAAGTGACCCTCTTGAAACTATATTTTCGCTACCTCGAGTCGCCCATGAACTATGATGTCTCCTTATATTACCAGTTATCCAAACGACAACGTAATTCGGACGTACACATTCGGTGGTCCACAGTGTAAAATGCTATCGTTTCTTTGGATAATAACCATCATTAGAATTCAAATCCGGAGCCTAAGATGCGGAGGACTTGAGTTCATTGACGCATTTTCGTGAGATTTTGTTTCATACGCCTAATTGATCAAGAACGAATCACCTCGACGATTCATTATTTCATTCTGAAATGCTACTGCAGTATTACCCTACTCTACCACCTGACTATTTTTTCCTAAGCAGTTTTTTTCTCCTACCTTTCTATTCAAAAATGAAGGCTTATTGAACTCTGCCTCCATTTTTAAGGTAGGAGTTTTTTTTTCACTGCCTATTTTTTCTAGTTCACCGTTAATTTCAAAATATCGCTAACTTTTGACATAGCAGGCCAAGTTCTGTCTACATTATGAAGTACTTGTACGTTTTATCTGCACACATTGTCATAAATTTATTTCGTTACTAATGCTTGTTTAGTCAGTGCCTTGCCGGTGCTAACCAAATTTAAATTCTAAATAAATAAATAAACACCCACACACGCATACAAAATCAAGCGTGCGGAATTCAACGCACCTTTTAGCTGCCTCCTGAGTCTCCATGCGAACGACAGCACTGGACTTGATTTTGTCCAACCACAGCTCGCGTACCTTCCCAAACTGCGATTCAATCATTTTGCTGAGCTGTCCGGGCGTGAAGGGACGCATGAGGAAACGTATGTAGACCAGTTCAGTTGGCGGGTGCCTGTTCTCTGCTGCGGGCTCTATGCGTTCCGGTCCTTCGGCAAGGTAACCAACACCTCGCGTTTCTAAACAGCACGAACAGGGTGAAACAGGAACCTTTCCTAGGTTAATACAAACGTCTTGTGAAATCTACATGAAAAATGAAGGGTGAACGTTAAGAAAACCACCTTTGGGTGGCCTGGAACTGGGCGCAGATGTTGCAGAGGGAGGCCGTTTAACGGTTGGCGCCGGTGCAGGCGACTTTGCCAGAATGTCCACTGGCTGGTGATTGGAGGCGTCACGAGGTTGCGAAGCCGCCTGTAAGGGCGCTTCGGGTGCAGGGACTGGTTCTAGGGGTGGTATGGTGTCCATGTTCTCATCCTCGTAGTCCTCCTCCTCGGCTTCCATTTCGGCGGTAGCAGTGATGGGTGGGCGGGGAAGAAGAGGGCTGGAGGGCAGCAGGTCTTCAGTCGGCTCCTACACATGAAATTTTGTTAAGAATGCAAACGCACACAATGAGAGAAAGAGAGAGAGAGAGAGAGAGAGAGAGAGAGAGAGAGAGAGAGAGAGAGAGAGAGAGAGAGAGAGAGAGAGAGAGAGAGAGAGAGAGAGAGAGAGAGAGAGAGAGAGAGAAGTATTAGTGATAGAATGGGACTTAGAACCCCAGAATTATTCACGACAGAGTTGACGGCAACTATGCAAAAGGAAAACTGTGAAAGTCGGAGACGGGAATATAAATAGCTGCAGTTGCAATTGCATAAATATCCTGGTTTGCCGTCCGCTAATTTTTTTGTGGAATGTCCAAATGGCCGTAGTTCCACGACAAACTGAATTGGACGTGAATGGGACGTGAGTTAAGAGTAAATTCAGCAGGAGGAATAGTATAAATGCTTATATGGACTACTCAATCAACGATTATTTTGAAAATTATGAAAACCCTTGACTGGTTAGAGGGGATCAGAGGACTTGCAGTTGACCAAGTACTAACAGGCTAGGCAGTCTCCACCCCCATTCATTTTGTGCTACAGCACCCTATGTTGGAGTCAAATACGTCCAAGGGCAAGCTTGCATGATCAAATCTCCTGTGTGATTGCTCTTTGCGTCCAAAGAACTAAACAAATGCCCAAAGGTCCTGTCTCCTGGGTAGAAGCTATTTCTGGGAGAAAAATGGGGCTGGGCCGCAGCGCGAAGAAACTTGATGAGCAAAATTACTTCTCAGAAATACCAAAACTTTAAATTGAATAGGTTTTGAATTAAAAGTTCTCAACAAAACCATACACTTGTTCAAAAGCACTGAAGGAAAATATAATAGAGAAAAACTAATAATTACCACAGGCTTTGTAACAGACGGAGCATTGGAACTGGGAGGCACTGTGTCAGCTGCCTGGGAGGAGCTGAAATCATCCGTAGCATTATCACCAGCAACCTCTTGGACACCTGTGAAATACGAGGTCGAAGAAATAATACAGGGATAAATGTCAAGTGGTTATAAGGCAGAAAGAGAAAAAAATAGCGATCATTTCGGGAAGCTCGATTTCCAGTTTCCTATACGGATGAAAGTTAAGCATGATTGACGAGATGGTCACCTCATACCACACATGCAAGAACTTACTTGCAGATGGATCACCTACTGCCTCTATTCGGAAGCGACACGTACATGCAGCCCCGTCCACATCAATTAGGGTTCAGTTGGTTGTCTTTTAAAGATGGCGAGCCCCAACTATGAATTACTAACGGCCAGTTAAGTACTAACAGCACCACTACCACCACCCTCATTATCACCTTCACAAGAGTGATAACGTCATATTCTTTGGGGTTTCAAATAACTTAAATTCGGAAGGTTTTCCTTTAAAGTCAACGGAGCGTATGAAGGAAGCATAGGGGGTGAGGGGAGGGAAGACTTTTAACTGTATCGCTAGCAGTTGTCTACGGCTGGCTGTAAAAGTCCCCAGTTTGATAACGGTCAGACGTCGCATCAGTGAGCTTCAGCCTGGTTAATAATCAGCAAGCAAAGGCTGAATTTCAATGTCACAGAGCAAGATACCTTTGATTACGCCTTAGTATAGTATAACCGTTAAAATCGGAAGATTTCAGCGGAGTCATTGGTACCTTCAGAGATAAAATAGCATGTCATGTGCAGTGAAACAATGCCAGTGCTGCAGAGAAAGCAAGTTACACAATTTTAACTGTGCCGAGTTTCCATAAATTTGTGTGGGGACACTTCATGCGAAGTGAGGGTGTCCATTAGTATATTGGTTCTTGCAGCACCCAAATTTAAGTAGACTTCGAGGGAGGCACAATTAGTGATTAAAGGTCATTGAGTTTCCTCAATAGAGAACCCGGGTGTTGAGATGTACTCAACAAACTCGTGGAAGAGACGGAATTTTTGACAAGCTCAAGTGGAAGAAGATGTAAACGTCACACTCAACATATTGTAAATTCTGAAACGACATAAACGAAAACTGGAAAGAATCTAAATGCGGTGTTTATGGTGCTATCGTTTGAAGATACAGCGCATGTGAATGGAGTTACTTACCGTTAACTTCAACTTCTGTAGGTTCCGAAACGGTGACCTGCTAAAATAAGAAGGCGCATAGGACAAAACTATGGTGATATGCCAAAAACTTGCGACGTAAAAAGGTGAAATAAAGACAAGTAGTGATTTTGCATGTTCAATAATCGGCAAGGATTTAGCAAATGACCTTGTTCGGCTATCATTTAAATTCAACGAATGAGGAAATAAGGGTGCATTATAATCTAAGGCCTAGTGGCAGTAGGTCAGATCGGAATGAAAGCACATTAGGACTAAATACGGAAAGTCAAATGGCCCGAACCTCTCAAAAAATTAAACAACACGCCAAGTAGATGATACAAGTGTCATGCACTTACACGCAAAACACAATAAACATTTCACATAGAACCAAGTATGTAAAAACCAATCCAAACATACCCACCAGTTAAAAAAAAAAACAGATCTTAGGATCGGCCTAAACCAATGTAGATAGCAATATGTTGTAAATGCTTTCGGAAGATTTAAGGTCGAAAAAATTGATACCGACAATCGCAGGCCCGATTGGTTGGGATAAACCGCTCCGAGAGGAAGTCCTTGGTCTGTGCACAAATAGAGATGGATACTCCAGCTTGTTTCTCAGATCTTCCAAGTATCAAATTGAATACACTCAAAAGTGGTGGGGATTGTGTTTAGTTTTTGCAGCATTTTTGATAGTGTGGTGGGTACAACAAAGTAGAATTGGCACAGCTGGTTTTTTTAGTGTATGCGGGTACAGATAGGGAGGGCAAGAATAGTCATTGCTTCAGCAGAAATCGTTGCTGATTATTTTTGACAGATAGAGGAATTAGGTTGCCAGTTTTCGAAAAGATGTTAAGTGCGTTCCAGAAACAGTCAGACTTCTTGGTAGAATGTTGACGTCGGAAGAGTGTGCAGTAAGGCGGAAATCGATGGAAGGACTACAAACGCCCTGCTGCTACGAGAAACCTTGGAAGCGAGACGATCTGCGCAAACTCGAAAAGTAATACACACAAAGCAATCCAAAAACAAAAAATAAGCCCAAAACTTACGCCAAATGATAAGTAAACTGGTAAAAGCAATACGTTTAATAGACGCCATATGAAATATAAATGCATAAACCGATGACGAACAAAAATGCTCACCTCAGTTTCAATTAGACTGTGAAAGAAAGAACAAAATGATAAAAAATGCCAATCAAATTCCGCAAGATGACAACACAAAACCCCAGAAACCATATAAAAATAGGATCCTGATAAGATAAAATGGAAAACTGACTCACGAGTCGTTGTTAGGTACATCGATTTTATCTGAAGTCGCATTCGGCACCTGCACTTGCTTAGATTGTTCGTTAAGCCTTTTCTCTGAAGCCAACCCACCATCGGTGTTTGACAAAGACTGTAGCAAAAGTTTAATATACATGACAATCCCAAAAAAAACAATTGAAGACGCTTGACGAAAACGGGTAAAACAAATTATTTTTCAGAAGACTTATGGAGGACGGTTATAACAGCGAGCATGCAGGATGAACGTATGAAATCAGATACAAAATTAATGAATAATCTACCTCAGCCAAACGCTGAACAAGTTCCTTTTTAACACCAGATTTGTTTAACCCGCGATTTTCTAACTCCTTCTTGAGATCGGAAACTTTGAGTTCATTCAGTTTTCTGCCATCAGGCAGATGTAGGCTAGTTTCCTCCTCTTCTGGCATTGGATACAATGAAATGAATGCTGAAAGAAAGCAACAGGAAATCTGAATTGTACCACAAGCGGAAATAAGAAAAGGCACTTATAAGTAATCCGCGGTACACGTGGACGAGTACGGTCGCGAGTATTAAAGCCTCGCAGGGGGATTATGTGACCACGGAATACATCGGCCTTGAGACCCTAAGCCATTAGTTAAGCAAGCGCGGCAGGTCTGAATACTGTCTGCCCATGAAGATTGAGTGAGCAAAACTACTAAATTGCGACCTATATGCGAAGATGTGCGATGACGAACAAAAAATAAACCAAACACCAGCAACATCAGGTTTTCAAAGATAAAGGGGGACAACAGAGCTCTTACGACCTATAATGGAAAGAAAAGTATCTTTTTTCAAACGCCTTTGTCAGCAGCGAAACCAACAATGTATACGATCCCTGATAATATTTTTTCCGTAAAACGTGAGCGCACACTCTCACCTAAAACGCGTCGGCCTAGAGGGCATCTTAAGGTCGGAATGGGGGCTGCACCGGGTAATTTGGCTTCTAAATCCCTGGGCTTGCAAAGTGGAAATGCTCCTGAAGTGGACCATCTTCCCGTCGTAGCCGCGAAAGTATAGAATGATGAGTTTTTCGAACATTACTGGCAGGTCAGCTAATTAGAGTACCAAACGCTACCCATCCCGCGCATCGCCGCTGCCTCAGTGCAAAAATGCTTCGGCTATGCTATCATGGGATACAGCGTATGCAAGCATCTAGTACGAGGAATCAATGGCAGAATGCGGAATGCAAAATACAGCCCAAAGAATTTAAGTTAGATGTTTTAAAATATGCGGAGAGGTTCTCCGTAAATTTTACTTTCAGATGAGTAATTACGCAGTTAAAGTTAGTGTGATAAACAGTTTACTCTTTAACACATCCAAAGTTTGTTCCATATTTGTTTAAAAAGTGAAATGTAAGACAGGATGTTACAGGTCGTACAAGCAGGAGTGACCAAAAAAGGCAACTATGAGTCTTCAATCCACGCGCCTTTTATAGAAATTCACTTAAACGAAGATCAGAAACAATGTGGGCTCCAATTTTACTCATAACCTACGTATATCTCAAAACAATCCTTTATGTGATAATTATGCAAAACTATTTCCTGAACCTTTTTCAAGATTTTTGTGCTATCGTGTGCAAATAACCACCAATTATTTGCTCTCCAACTTTTTCAATTCAATTCAATTCAATTTATTGAGGGAAATAGGCATGGGCCTTTGAGTACCCTATTTGTAACGTTAAAATTAAGTGCGGTATACAGAGAAACCAAGTGGGTTGCCAAGGTACAAAAGGCGGTCATAAAATTTGACAAGTGGTGCACGACTCTCGAGGATTAAGATAAATGCCTCATCGCTCAGGCTCGTTGCGGAAAATAAAACTGTCAAGGTTTCTTTTAAAGCTTTCCTGTGATGGTGAATTCACAACGTCTTCAATGAGGGCATTCCATTGTTTAACCACTCTGACAGAGAAGGAGAACTTGCGCACATCCAGTCTCGCCTGCTGGACACGCAGTTTCAATGGGTGACCTCGGAGATGGGTCGTGGTGGCAAATTCAAAGAAGTCCGAGAATTCCAGGCAACAATCTAATCCCTTCACAATGCGGAATGTCTGCAGGAGATCACCACGCATTTGCCTATAACTCAAAGGGAACAGATTAAGATTCATTAGGCGGGTTGGATATGGCAAGGAGCTTTGACTTCTAACCATTTTGGTGGCTTTCCTCTGGACTCTTTCGAGGCAGTTCTGATCTTGAACTGTCCAGGGTTTCCAGGCGTGCATAGCATATTCCAAATGTGGCCTAATGAATGTTCCAAAGGTCTTAGCAAAAAGATCTTCATCGAAATCCAAAAAGGCTCGTCTGATGGCATGCAACACCGAAATTGCCCTCTTCGCCACTTTCGAGCAGTGAGACGATGGTTTTAAGGTGGTGGTCATCAGCACACCAAGGTCCTTTTGGGTTTCTACGGCTTTTTTAGGCTTCACCGTTGAGAAAGTAACTTCTACTTTCGGCAGATCCAGACGGGTTGCCTAAGCGAAGTATTGTACACTTATCGACGTTGAACCGCAAAAGCCAATGATTCGACCACTCCTCCAACCGAGTTAGGTTGATCTGCAGTTTATCTTCGTCAGCAGGGCTCTGGATTACATTCCAGATTTTAATGTCGTCGGCAAACATTGCTGCTTCACAGTCGAGATTCCTGACACAATCGTTCACGTATATTAAAAACAGTATTGGCCCTAGTACTGAACCCTGAGGAATCCCACTCTCGACCGCAGCAGACCTTGACCTCTCTTGGTCGATGCACACAACCTGGCGCCGACCCACGAGGAAGTTTTCGATCCACTTGAGGAGGTTACCTCTGATTCCAATTCTTTCTAGCTTGTAAAGCAGTCTCTCGTGCGGCACAGTATCGAAGGCCTTTTGAAAGTCAATGAAGGCAATGTGAACCGCGTGTCTATCTTCAAGTGCTTGGGTCCACCTCTGGATCGAATACAGCAAATTCGTTGTGCATGATCTTCCTTTTCTGAACCCGTGTTGACAGCTTGATAACAAATTATGAGTCTCTAGGAATTTCACCAATTCGCTCTTGATGATCCTTTCCATAATCTTACCAAGGATGCATGTCAAGCTTATGGGCCTGTAGTTTGTCACTGACGCCCGGCTACCGCTTTTGTACAAGGGAGTTATATGTGCCAGCTTCCAATCGAAAGGAAGTGTTCCGGAGTCAAAGGACTTTTGAAAGAGCACTGACAAAGGTGCGGAAAGTTCATTGGCGAGTTCTTTCAGAAGCTTGGGTGGAAGCTCGTCTGGTCCTGGGGATTTCGACTCTTTTAGTTCTTTTAATTCCTTTTGGATCAGAAATTCTGAGAATAGTATGTGGCTAATGCTTGCAGTCGGCGGGTTATCCACTGAGGGACGAAGGAACCTGGCCTCGTTGGTGAAGACTGAGCGGTAGAACTGTGAAAAGTACTCGGCTTTTTGCCTGTTTTCAGAAATTTCGACGCCCACGGCAGTTTTAATCGCGTGGTATTTGATGTTTATTCCTTGTACATCTGCGGAGGTAACTGTAGACTAACTTTGGATTCTGCGTTGCCTTTTGCAGCAAAGTCTTCTCAAATTCTCTTCGCGTTGTAAGAATAAGGCTTCTCATTTTGTTTCTCTTGGACAATTTGATCTTCGTTACCACTTCACTAGGACTGATCCGGACAATACTGTTTCAACTGCATGTAATTACTTGCTTCCTACTCATCTGGAATTCTTTCTTGTGCCGAAATTCGTCATAAAACGGATCAAATTGGAATTTGTTTATAATCTTATTCAAGTTGACTGCGCAGGCTCTGCACCAATAAAAACTGAGAACCACTCAGGGAACCAAACGTGTACAACCTCGTGAAGTTATCCAGGACCTTCGATATCTCCGAACGGCTGAGTCGTTCCTGAATATCCTTCATACCGTTTATAGTATTTTTCAAAAGCGTTTTTGAACAAGTATAAACATTTTTGCTCATATTGCATTAAATACTCGCCATACTCAAAAGCCAGTCGGAAATTTTCGTTATACGCTCAAAGGAGAACATACTTTTTCGCAGTGTTTTAACATTTATGGACTCAAAACAATTGTTTGCTAGCAACAGAACCAGTCACGGAACTTCCTTTAAAGGAAAGCCTGTTGAGCTGGCTTCGACATCCACGACTGGCACTCCATCAGTTTATACTTGTAACCAAAAACCAGCAAAGCGCGCAAAAAGCGTAATGGCAGCCAAATCCGTTGGCTACGAGGACGAATCTTGCGTTGGATGTTCTTATATTTTACTAAGAGTTCAAAAACTGGAAAATGAGCTTGCAGACTTAAGGAAGCTCTTGCAAGATAACATTACTCGGCGAAATACGCTTAGCAATATTCCAGTTAAAAAGGCAGTGACTAAAGCACGAAAAGTATCAAAAACTACAACTGGTTACAGCTCACAATGTTCGGACGCGATTACCCATAACGACCGGATAACAGGAGCACAGTCTCTGAATCCTACGGACGACGACCAGAGCAAACCACAAATCTCATCCTGCTATCTTGGGTGTTATAAAGAGCCCGTAGTTGAATCCGAAGAAACAAACGCGTGGCAAGCTGCAATGGGGAAACACCACAACAGGAGGACAAAGTCACAATCAACTCTGATGGATTCATTGAAGCCTTCAGATGAGAGTTTGGTCAGAGGTAGACTTAATCCCAACGAGAGCTCTGTAAACCGTTCTCGTGCCCCTAAGGAGAACTCAGGAGGAAGCGAAAATTCCAAGTTCCCGGATCGACAACAGTGTTTAGTTATTCAGGGTTTGCACGAGTCAACTGCAGTCCGACCAGAAGACCGTGTCACCGAAGACCTTGCTTCGTTTAATGGCCTCCTTAACCAGTTGCTCCCACCGGGCGTGGAAGTAAAAGTTATTAAAGCATTCCGGATCGGCAAAAAGTCTGAAGACAGCCTAGGAACGCCGCGACCGCGACCTCTGAAAATAATGCTAGAGAGCAAAGACCAAATCAAGGCGATCCTATCCAAAAAAACTAACCTACGTCACTCGCATAAAGAGGTTTTTTCAATCGGACTACTCCCCTGCGGAAAGGCTGAAACGCCGGGAACTTGTCTTGGAACTACAATCAAGACTGAAGGCTGGCGAACACAATCTGGCTATTTTCAAGGGGAAGGTAGTTCAAAAGAATACGAATTTTCCATTGAACCAACCGATTGTTCTGAGGACAACGGCAGCCACCTCACTAACGCCAAAACCATCAGGGAACCCATTGCCCAAAGAGATGTCAGAACTGATTCCGTAACGCCCAGCGTTCTCACTAAAGAAACCAGAGTTACCGAAAATCATCCCGAAACGGAAAAGACATACGACCTTGACGTTAGAGGAGACGCAGTTGGGCCCATAAAATTGACAAACGCAACAGGAAATTTGGTTGGCGCAAAATTGAAGTGCTTGTATACAAATGCGCAAAAGCCTTTTATCAAAAACTTGATGAGTTAAAAATTTGCCTTGCCGAAGTATCTCCGGATGTGATAGCAGTAACCGAAACCTGGCTGTCGGGCAGTATTCTAGATAGCGAAATAACATTGTCTGGGTACCAAATATATCGGAGGGACAGAGAAAACCGACAGGGTGGTGGAATAATTGTGTATGTGAAAGACGTGCTAATAGTGTCTGACAAGACGAGCAAGTTTGCGTGCAGCACTGAAGCCATATGGTTGAACATCAAGGCTCTTGGCTCTCCATGTCTAGATGTCCTCATTGTCTATCGGCCACCTAGGATAGACCGAGTCGCGGACACCCACTTGTTGGAACAATTAGAAAATTTCTCCAGTCGACCTAATGTCATGATTATGGGTGACTTCAACGCACCAGGAATTAACTGGAGCACTGTTCAATCATCATGCCCGAAATCGACTTTTGATTATGTTTTTCTGCAAAAGACCTTGAATGCACTCCTCACACAGCATGTCCCTTTCCCCACCAGAACACGTGAAGGACAAAGGGCTAACTGTCTTGACCTGGTTTTCACGAAAACATCAGGCAGCATTGACGAGATTATTTCAATGCCTCCGCTCGGTCGTAGTGATCATGTGGTGCTTATGTGGGACTACTCCTTATTCTCAGTTGCGCCTGCTATAAAAGTAAAAACGGCGTAACGTTTGGCGAGGAAACTTTCATCAGATGCGAGCAGATTTAACACACATCAACTGGACCTCAATGTTTTCGAGCACCGTAAACGAAGATTGGGAGTCCTTCCGAAATGTTCTTCTGCAACTTATTGACAACCACTGCCCGCTAACGAGTGTCCATCACAGCAAGCGTCCTGGGTGGCTAGACAGCAACTTAAAAAGGGAAATAAACAGGAAGCACAAGTTGTGGAGAAAAATATTGCGAGTCTAATCAAGTCGCCTATTTTTAATAAGTATAAAAGCGCAGAGAAACAAAAATGAGAAGCCTTATTCTTACAAACGCGAAGAGAATTTGAGAAGACTTTGCTGCAAAAGGCAACGCAGAATCCAAAGTTAGTCTACATTTACCTCCGTAGATGCACAAGGAATAAACATCAAATACAGCTGATTAAGACTGCCGTGGGCGTTGAAATTTCTGAAAACAGAAAAAAAGCCGAGTACTTTTCACAGTTCTACCACTCAGTCTTGACAAACGAGGCAAGGTTCCTTCGTCCCTCAGTGGAAAACCCGCCGACTGCAAGCATAAGCCAAATACTATTCTCAGAATTTCTGATCCAAAAGGAATTAAAAGAACTAAAAGAGTCGAAATCCCCAGGACCAGACGAGCTTCCACCCAAGCTTCTGAAAGAACTCGCCAATGAACTTTCCGCACCTTTGTCAGTGCTCTTTCAAAAGTCCTTTGACTCCGGAACACTTCCTTTCGATTGGAAGCTGGCACATATAACTCCCTTGTACAAAAGCGGTAGCCGGGCGTCAGTGACAAACTACAGGCCCATAAGCTTAACATGCATCCTTGGCAAGATTATGGAAAGGATCATCAAGAGCGAATTGGTGAAATTCCTAGAGACTCATAATTTGTTATCAAGCTGTGCACATGGGTTCAGAAAAGGAAGATCATGCACAACGAATTTGCTGTATTCGATCCAGAGGTGGACCCAAGCACTTGAAGATAGACACCCGGTTCACATTGCCTTCATTGACTTTCAAAAGGCCTTCGATACTGTGCCGCACGAGAGACTGCTTTACAAGCTAGAAAGAATTGGAATCAGAGGAAATCTCCTCAAGTGGATCGAAAACTTCCTCGTGGGTCGGCGCCAGGTTGTGTGCATCGGCCAAGAGAGGTCAAGTTCTGCTGCGGTCGAGAGTGGGATTCCTCAGGGTTCAGTACTAGGGCCAATACTGTTTTTAATATACGTGAAACGATTGTGTCAGGAATCTCGACTGTGAAGCAGCAATGTTTGCCGACGACATTAAAAATCTGGAATGTAATCCAGAGCCCTGCTGACGAAGATAAACTGCAGATCAACCTAACTCGGTTGGAGGAGTGGTCGAATCATTGGCTTTTGCGGTTCAACGTCGATAAGTGTACAATACTTCGCTTAGGCAACCCGTCTGGATCTGCCGAAAGTAGAAGTTACTTTCTCAACGGTGAAGCCTTAAAAGACGTGGAAACCCAAAAGGACCTTGGTTTGCTGATGACCACCACCTTAAAACCATCGTCTCACTGCTCGAAAGTGGCGAAGAGGGCAATTTCGGTGTTGCATGCCATCAGACGGGCCTTTTTGGATTTCGATGAAGATCTTTTTGCTAAGACTTTTAGAACATTCATTAGGCCACATTTGGAAAATGCTATGCACGCCTGAAACCCTGGACAGTTCAAGATCAGAACTGCCTCGAAAGAGTCCAGAGGAAAGCCACCAAAATGGTTAGAAGTCAAAGCTCCTTGCCATATCCAACCCGCCTAATGAATCTTAATCTGTTCCCTTTGAGTTATAGGCAAATGCGTGGTGATCTCCTGCAGACATTCCGCATTGTGAAGGGATTGGATTGTTGCCTGGAATTCTCGGACTTCTTTGAATTTGCCACCACGACCCATCTCCGAGGTCACCCATTGAAACTGCGTGTCCAGCAGGCGAGACTGGATGTGCGCAAGTTCTCCTTCTCTGTCAGAGTGGTTAAACCATGGAATGCCCTCCCTGAAGACGTTGTGATGTCACCATCGCTGGAAAGCTTTAAAAGAAACCTTGACAGTTTTATTTTCCACAACGAGCCTGAGCGATGAGGCATTTATCTTAACCCACGAGAGTCATGCACCACTTGTCAAATTTTATGACCGCCTTTTGTACCTTTGCAACCCACACGGTTTCTCTGTATACCGCACTTAATGTTACGTTACAAATAGGGTACTCAAAGGCCCATGCCTATTTCCCTCAATAAATTGAATTGAATTGAATTGAATTGAGAGGTAGCCGACAAATTACAGGCCCAAAAGTTTGACATGCAACCTCGGCCACGTTATGGAAAGGATCATCAAGTGCGAATTGGAGCGATTCCCAGAGTCTCAAAATTGGCTATAATTATTTCGACACAGGTTCCGAAAAGAAAGATCCTTCACGACAAATTTGTTGCAATCTCTGCAGAGCGGCACCCAAGCACCTGAAGATAGACAAGTGGTTCACATTGCCTTCGTTGATTTTCAAAAGGCCTTCGACATTGTGCCACATCTGAGACTGCTGCACAAGCTAGAAAAAATTTGAATCAGAGGTAACCTCTTCAATTGGATCGAAAACTTCCTCGTGTGTCGGTGCCAGGTTGTGTGCACCGGCCAAGAGAGATCAAGTTCTGCTGCGGTCGAGAGTGGGGTTCCTCAGGAATCAATGCTGTTCCTTATAAACGTGGACGATTGTGTCAAGGATCTGGACTGTTAAGAAGCAATGTTTGCCGACAACATGAAAATCTGGAGTTTAATCCAGAGCCCTGCCGACGAAGATAAACTTCGGATAAACCTAACTCGGTTGGAGGAGTGGCCGAATCTTTGGCTTTCGCGGTTCAAATTTGCTTAGACAACCCATCTGGATCTGCTGACAGTAGAAGCTACTTTCTCAATAGTGAAACCGTACAAGACGTGGAAACCAAAAAGGACGTTTGTTTGTTGATGACCACCAACTTAAAACAATCCTCTCACTGCTCGAAAGTGGCGAGGAGTGCAATGGCTCCGTTGCATGCCATCAGACGAGCCTTTTGGATTTCTATAATGATCTCTTCGCTTATATTTTAAGAACATTTAGCAGGCTGCAGTTATAATATGCTGAAAAAGCCTCGAGACCCTGGACAGTTCAAGATCAGAACAGTCTCGAAAGAGTACAAAGGAGAACCAAAATATCGTTAGGAGTCAAAGCTCTTGACATATCCGACCTGCCTAACGAATCTTAATCTGTTCCCTTTGAGTTATAAGTAAATGCGGGGTGATCTCCTGCAGATATTACCCATTGAAAATGGATTGGGTTATTGTCTGGAATACTCGAACTTCTTTGAATTTGCTTATGCAACCCATTTCCGAGGTAACCCATTGAAACTGAGGGTCCAGCAGGTGTGACTGGATGTGCGCAACTTCTCCTTTTGTGTCAGTGGTCAAACCATGGAATTTCCTCACTGTACACGTTGTGATGTTACCATTGCTGGAAGGCTTTTAAAGGAACCTTGACAATTTAAGTTCCGAAATGAGCCGGAGCGATGAGGGATTTAACTTAATCCTCAAGACCCGCGCTCCACTTGTCATATTTTACGATATTCTTTGAACTTTTGCAACCCACACAGTTTTTCTGTAAACCACACCTAATTTCACGTTTCAAATAGTGTTCTCAATGCACCATGCTTATTTACATCAATAAATTTAATTGAATTGTATAGCGCATCAACCTTTCCTTGTTCAGTAGCACATTGCGTTCTTCAGTTTTGTTGCTCTGTTGTATTTCTTGGTCAGTTCAGTACAAATAGAGCATTGCCGGAAGTTTTTGTGACATGTAACCGAGAAAGATTTACAAAGTTGGGACAGATCATTATTTTCTGAGCATATGTTTTTTTTTTAATTTTACCCTATTTCGAACTGTAAAGCAACGTGAACGGCTCCAATGTTGTTAGGTGAGTTCTACTTACGTTGAAATTAGGTTCATTGTACACCGCGTTGGCTGTCATTTAATGCATGAACACAGACATCTCCGACGAAACCCCGAAGTTGGGACCGCCAGGAAAAAAATGGTTCACAATAGGCTTCCTGCAATTTCCATTGTAGTGTTTTGCACGAAGTCATACGCACACATTGACTTTGAATGATCCCAAGAATCATTTCAGACGACGTACATATGTAGACTAGTTTTTCGTAAATCCTGTAGGATATGTTGATCTCGGAGCGCTCAGTACGGCGGGTGTCCATCAGCCTGAAAAAGAACCTTAGGCCAATGTTGCTGACAGGGGCGAGTACTCAACCTTACTTTACCCCTTGGTAATGTTGAATGCTTCAGAGATTGCCTCGTTGTCAATGACGAACGTTATCATTGCCTTATGAACTCGTCTTATGATCTGAACAAATTGATCAGGACTGTAAGCTTCGCTATGCTTGTGGTCGATATAAAAATATGGAAAGTCATCTAAAATGTTGCCGACGGGGACAATTTTCAAGACAATCTTCCTCGATTCGACGAGTGGTCCCGCAGATGTCTCCTGTGTTTCAACTCAAACAAATGCGCCCTGCTACGTCTGGGAAATTGAAATCAGGTCACTGATACGCGATCCTACTATCTAAACGACATGCCACTCTGAGAAGCAGAAAACAGAGGGATCTAGGCGTTTGGATGACAGACCACCTTAAGCCTTCTACGCAGTGTTGCAATGCAGCTAAATCTACCAATTCAATGCTGTATGCAATCCAGCGGGCATTTAAAGTTTTCGATGAAGACTGCTTTTCTAAATTATTTGGTACATTTTAAGAGCCAAATTTGAATATGCGATCCAGGCCTTATGATCGGGACCCAGTAGCACAGCGACCTGTTCAAAATGGTGCAGCGGCGAGCCACAAAATTAGTAAGAGGTCAAAGTGAACTGCCATATGAGATCCGCTTAATAATTTAGATCTCTATACCTTGAGTTATAGGCAGTTGCATGGAGACTTGATACATACCTTCAGTATCGTGCGTTGCTTGGATTGCGCCCTCATGATGACATTTTCCACCTTGCCACTACGACCAAACTTCGAGGGCATCCATTCAAACTACGTGTGCCCCAAGGAAGATTGGATGCGAGGAAGTATTTTTTCTCCGACTGTGTTGTGAAAACGTTCAAGAACCTACCTGAGACGGCTGTAATATCCCAGTCTGTGGATATATTCAAAAATAGGCTTTGCATACATATGTTGCAGCACCACGAAGACTATGTGACTACTTCACCTTAACAATAATAGTGTACTACGTAAATCTGCCTGCATTCACTTGACTGTAAATTCTTTACATCGATTCTAATTCTTGCGATTTTTATGTAACAAATACGGAGTTGGAAGGCTTTAGCCTATTTTCCTCAAATACACTGAACTCAGTTGGACAAAGGAAAATTAATCTTTTATTTTAAAAAAAGTCCAACTGTAAGAGAAAAAGCTAGAGGAAAGACAAGAATTTTAAAAAAACGCTTGGAATGTCAGTTTGTGTATGGTAGGCTCTGTCCTTCAACTAATTTTCTAGCCTCTGTTCACGGATAGTAAATGTACGCAACAAACACGAGCTTTATAATTCATTTGTCGATTAAGTAAACAAGTGTACATTCCACTTTGTCCCAAAGAATAGCTCTTCCTTTTTCTAAAACTAAGAAACTTGTATTCTGATATGTAATCCACGTCGATATGTTATCATAACTATTGCCCTTATTTGTCACTGACCCTCGGCTACCCCTTTTGTACAAGGGTGTTATATGCACCAGGTTCCAATCGATATGAAGTGTTCCAGAGTTAAATGAACTTTGAAAAACACTGTCAGATGTGCAGAAAGTTAATTTGCGAGTTCTTTCAGAAGCTTGGGTGGAAGCTCATCAGGTCCTGGAGAGTTGGCCTCTTTTATTTCCTTTCATTCCCTTAGGAGCAGAAATTCTGAGACTAGTATGTGGCTAATGCTTTTAGTCGGCAGGTTATCCGCTGAGGGACGATGGAACCTTGCGTCATTTTTGTAGACTGAACGGTGGAACTATGAAAAGTACTCGGTTTTTTCCCTGTTTTTAGCGATTGCGATGCCCACGGCAGGCCTAATCGTTGGGGTTTGATACTTATTCCTTGTATATCTGCGGAGGTAACTGTTGGCTAACGTCGTATTCTGCGTTGTCTATTGCAGCAAAGCCTTCTCGAATTATCGTTGTGGTTTAAGGATAAGGCTTCTCAGTTTGTTTCTCTGTGCATTATGCTCGTTTAAATATGCGACTTGATTAGACTCAAAGTATTTTCTCCACAATTCGTGCTTCCTGTTTATTTCTTTTTAGGTTGCTGTCGAGCCACCCAGCAGGCTTGCTCTGGTGGACACTCGTTAGTGTGCAGTGGTTGTCCATGAGTTGCAGAAGAGCATTCCGGAACAACTCCCAATCTTCGAACACAGTGCCCGAAAACATTGAGGTCCAGTTGAGGTATGGTAACTCAGTTGGCATCTCATGAAAATTTTCCTCACCAAACATAACGCCATATTAAACGAAACAAAAATAGATAACGAAGTAATTATAAAAAAACCTCGGAGTCATATGAGATTCAGGGGACAAAAAGAGAATAAGCGTGGACAAAACCAGCTCATACATTCTTCAAACATCCGAAAACCTTGGGCCTACAGGGCCCAACTGTATAAAAGTAAATCAACGATTGATGGTCCCTGGGAAGTCTGTAAACAGTAATCGGATGAAATAACTAACACCAAGAAAGAGCGCCAGCAGCATGCGCTATATATATGCGTTAGGTTATTTATTTATTTATTTATTGCCAGTTTACAGGCAAGGTCAAAAGGGATATATACAGTAGGGGGTCAAGCTGACAGTGAAAAAACTCCTGATCGTTCTTTAAAGTATTTTCAGGAGAAAAAAACTGCAGCTTGTTGAACAGATTAAAGTTTAGGACAGGGAAGTGTTGACACAGGTGCACAGTGTAGTACTTCTCCTTTCGGTGTTGTGGATCTGGTCTTCTGTACTAGCAGCAAGTATGCCGGCGAGCGGCTGCTAGCTGTCGACTGAGGAATAACCCGAACGGACTGCAGAGCCAGCAATATTGCCTTCAGCCTGAAGTCCGGCATAGGATTCAGAGTCCGTGGACGCCATCAGAACGGAAAAGAGCTTCCAGAGAATCAGCACCCAAAATTCGCGGAAGGTGTCCTGAATGTAGAAAACTAGTGACAGCTCTCGCAAAACAAAGGATAGTTTTGCTGAATTTTTAATACTTCTGGGTAGTTTATTCCAGATTGCTATAGCGTCTACCGAAAAACTGACGGTATTTAACGGTGCGTGCCAAAGGAAGAAATAAGAATACATCTCTATGATTGGTGCGCCGACAGTGGTCAAGCTGCCTCAGGGGATGTAAGGGGGGTTAAAGGTAAAAACCGTTTTAAAAAGCTTGAACAGTAACAATAGTCCCTTCTGTAATCTACGAAGCAACAACGGGTCGAGGCTTGTAAGCTCACAGCGTTGTTGGTAGGACAGGTTTCTGTGCTCTGAAGTACTAAATGTTTTAGTAAAGAAGTGCTGGACTGATTCTATCTTCCTCCGTTCACTCGCGTGCAGAAGGCTAAATAGAAACGAGCAGTATTCCAGACTAGGTCTGACATACATTTTATAAAGGCTGGTCCTAATATTGAGGGTTTTAAAATTTCTGAGAATAAACCCAGTGGTTTGGCGTGCTTTAGAGACAATCAGGGTGCAGTGCTCTGACAGATTAAGACTACTAGAATATGATATGCCCAGATCCGTTATAAACCCGGGCACATTTAAGTCATGACCGTCTATGCTAAGATGAGGCTGATGGTTGTCACAACTAACCATAACGGATCATTTGTGCCAAGAGAGCGAAAGGCGCCATGTGCGACACCACTGAGCGAAGGCTTGAAGATCCTTTTTTAAGGGCTCAAGCACAATGTGGCGATCGACCGGTTTATAACGATAGGCAACTTTTAAATCATCAGCGTACATAAAGGGCCTACCATACTGAAAACAATCAGGAACATCGTTCACAAAAAGGCAAAAATAGAAGCGGGCCGAGTACACTACCCTGAATAACGCCACTCCTCACGTGCGTGGGTTGGAGATAACATCGAAATTTTTACCCGTTGTGCGCGATCATTCAAATAGGAGGATATTAAGTTCAGAAGCTTGTTACCTATGCCGGAAGGAGGTAAGTTTCAGCAGGGAGGAGATCGTGGTCAACACGATCAAAAAGCCTTCGTGAGAGTCGAAATAAACGGTGTAGAATTGCAAAACCACTATCTCTAGATTGTAGCACATGATCAAAGTAAGAGAGAGCTGGCAGGTGTCACAAGATCTTTTTTCAGAAACTCATGCTGGAGCCGCATTAAGTAGGTTATTCTCTGTTAGGTGACGCATCAACTTGTCTTTAATCAAGGTCTCTAATATCTTCGAGGCTACTGGCAGTGTATTTATTGGCCTTTAAGTCGTCAAATGACGTAGTTCGGCCCGTGTTTGGGTATAGGCAAAATGTGCGATTCCTTCCATAAAATAGGGAAGGTTTTACTTTCAAGAGCAAGATCGAATATCTTATACAGAAGTGACGGAAATATATCATTTGCATCCGCCTTTAGAACGCTGACCGGGACGCCATCTGGTCCAGGACTGTAAGATTGGCGAGAACGCCGAATGGCTACGGTTACGTCCCAGAGGGTAAAAAGTTATGTTTTCGAGGACGTTACCGGTCCAAACCCGGACGTTTGGAAAAGTGGGCGACCGAATGTTCACTGAAAGTTCTAGACAAGAAAGCATTGAAGCTATCAGCCGTCAACTTAGCGTCAGCTATAGGGTTTCCAAAAGCATCTCGAAGTACAGGGTACTCGAGTTTTTCTCTGCGATTTTACTGTCCGCGAAAAGAGTTTTGCAACATTGTACGAAGGGTTTTCGGCAAAGTTAACCTCTTCAGCTAGTCGCTTTTCTTCGGAGAGCCTCTTAGCCTGTTCAAAGATTTGCTGGATCAATGGCGAGGACGGAAGTGT